>UELW01000472.1:0-13643 GCA_900490495.1 Danionella dracula
GTTTCTGTTCTAGCGTATGTTCTCGTTCCATCTGCTTCTCTCCAGGACCTGTCTGTCCCTCGCTTTATAGAGTTCCATTCATGCTCTCCACCTTCAACCCTTTTTATTTATTATTCTCAGGTTTAGGTTAAGGAAGTCGAATCTGCCCTAAATTCGAAGCTTTACACGCTCAGAGTTTGGTCAGAAGATTCTTTTGTTATCAGTTCTTTCTCTTAATCTTTCATATTTAAACATCTGAAACATTTTTAAATCAAAAGCTTGATGCAATCAGTTACATTTCTTTTAATGAATTGCTTTTAAAATATGTTACAAGACATAATAATCATCATAAAGTAAAATAGAACTCATCTAATGTGGATACAAGTTTGTTGATTCTGAAAGTCTAACGTTTTCTCGCTCTGCTCTTACTCGCCCATCATCAGCTCTCTCTCTTCTCCTCTCTCTCTCTCTCTCTCTCTCTCTCTCTCTCCTCTCTCTCTCTCTCTCTCTCTCTCTCTCTGCCCCTCTCTCCTCTCTCTCTCGCTCTCCTCTCTCTCTCTTTTCTCTCTCTCTCTCTCTCGCTTTCCTCTCTCTCCCTCATTCCTCTCTCTCTCTCTCCTCTCTCTGCCCCTCTCTTTTTTTCTCTCTCTCGTTCGTCTCTCTCGCTCCCTCTTTCCCTCTCTCTCTCTCTCTCAATCCTCTCTCTCTTCCTTTCTCTCTCTCTCTCTGGCTCTGGAGAAGGTCTCTCTCTCTCTCAATCCTCTCTCTCTCTCTCCGTCTCTCTGCAGGTCTTCTTCTCTTGTTCTCCTCTGTGACTCACTCTAAACTCAACGGTTCATTGGTTTCTCCTCCATGTTCTCTCATCATCTCCGCTGCGTGCAGAGCTCGTGTCATGTAGATGATAACACGCACTACCTCTTCTGTCCAGCAGGAGCGCTCACAGACGTCCAGAGCTGACCCTCCTTACTTCAGCTTTCCCCGGATCTGCTCTGAGATGCAGAATGCAGCTCAAGAATACGTTTCTTCCAAGATCTTAATTTCGTACCATAATTCATGTAATGTCTGTAAATTAGACATCAGAATGAAGCTATGAAAGAAGGAGAATCCCAAATTCTTGCAGTTATAGCACTCTCTGTGATGAGATGTGGATCTTCTCGGAGTTCACTGGATGATACCAGTGTGGTGACAAATAAAAGAAAGAATTTCTAGAAACGCGGTCCTTCATGAGAAACTCCACGCACAGCTGCAGCGGAACATCTCACTAAACGCTCGCAGAACAATAATGAACCCAGGTGTGCTTATATTAGTTGGTTTGGCAGCGCAGCGTGTACGACAGTCGTGTCCTCCAGAGAGCGTTCACCTCCATCTCAACATCTTCTGCACCTCGGAGAATCGCTGGCTCGGGTTTATTAAAGCGTCGGCTCCTGGCGTGCTAGAACCTCTGTTAATGACCTTCAAAACATCTCAGAGTCAGACGCCAGCGCTCCAGCGTCGTGATCTTCAGGTGGAACACCAGTAAATGTTCCATCATCACGAGGTGTTCGCTGCTAGGATCGACTTAAAGAGGTTACAACCATGAAACGAAGCCTCGAGAGTTTATTGAAATGTATAAACACATCGGTGTGTTGCATTGTGGGTGCTTTGGACGTATGTTTTCCTTCTGAAAGGGAGCGCTATGAAATGAAGTTGTAAAATAAATGTAAAAACCGTTTCTGTTTAAGTAAGTAGTGGTCTTTAATGCCAGTCAGCTGAAGCAGCGTTTAGCCGATCTTTGGCAACATTTCCTCGTTTTAGCAAAAGTTCCTTAAAAACTAAAAGAAGGAATTCTGTAAAGTCTTCATCCAATTCAAGCTTCTCTAAAGTTTTACCAAACTCTTCTAAAGGTACGTCCTGATAAACATTTAGCCTGTAATATATTCATATATATTAAATAACCAGACGGACCATGTGCAGAACCAGCTTTACTCCACAAGTCAGAACACTAACCGGGAAAACCCCCGAATCCACCAGTAACACAGTACAACCACACGAGGGCAGCACACTCCCATGATATATTCTACTTAGCCTGCTTGAGTTTAAGAAAGAAATCTTATTACTGGTATTGTTTGTGTGTGTATTATCGTTTTCCCATCAAATTTACCAACATAGCTCGACATTGTGTGAAATGAAAGAGTAAGCTTAGAGTTAGGACTCAAACTAGAAGGATTAAATGTGATAAGAACTATCTTCGGAGCATTCGTCAGTGTTTTTATATTCCCTCATTCATTGTGGAGATCTGTCAGAAGCATTATTTGAGTTTCATCGTTATAACCTCATGTATCTCAAATAAATAATAAGTAAACAAATAGTTCAGTTAATAGTGTTTCTGTCGAGGGTTAGGGTCAGTGATACCACAGAACCTCTCGCATGGACTCAGAAACAAACGAACACGGTCGTGATCCGCATGCGCGACTGCGTTCCTCATCTCTTCTGAATGCTGGAATAAAAAGAGCGAGGAGGAACGGAGCAGCTGCTCAGAGCTGCATCAGAACTCACTAAACATGAAATGTCCTGGAGCTCACTGCTTCGTTCTCCAGCTCAGGCTGTAGCTACAGCTCTTGGCCACCAGGTGTCACCTGTCAGCAACGTGTAAACCAATGACACAATAAAAAGTGTTTAGCAATAAACCAAGGTTTACGTCGCTTACTAAAAACGTGTTTGTCAGGTCAGTTCAGTTGGTAGAGATAAAAAAAGAGATGAAACTCCAGTCACAGCGTTTAAATGAGCTCTAAATGTGAGAAACGTTCAGGCGCTTCCTCTCACGCGTCTCCTTAAACACGCTTTTATTTTCAATATAGTATAGTTTTTATTGTATTCAAAACAAACATGTTGAACAATTAAAATCAAAATCGGGAATGGGTTTAAAGTGACAACTGCATCCCAGAACACTTGCGATTGATTGATTATTAATTGATTGATTGATTGTCCACTTATTGACAAATCATGAACACAGATGCTCGTCCCCTCCACACACAATAATCTCAGTGTTTATAAGTTTAAAAGGATACATGGGCCCCAGCAGACCAGAGGGCCCCGCGTTCTGTGTTCGAGTAAAATAATCAAAAACCCACTCATTTTCATTCAATTTGTCTTCTATAACAACCAAACTGGATGAAAATGAAAATATTGTTTTTATTCAGGTGAAGCACGGTGGTCTCACAGCAAGAAGGTCTCTGGTTCGAGTCTCGGCTGGGTCAGTTGGTATCTCTGTGTGGAGTTCTCATGTTCTCCTCGTGATCGCGTGGGTTTACTCCGGGTGCTCCGGTTTCCTCCACGAGTCCAGAGCAAGAAGGTCTCTGGTTCGAGCCTGGGCTGGATCAGTTGGTATCTCTGTGTGGAGTTCTCATGTTCTCCTCGTGATCGCGTGGGTTTACTCCGGGTGCTCCGGTTTCCTCCACGAGTCCAGAGCAAGAAGGTCTCTGGTTCGAGCCTGGGCTGGATCAGTTGGTATCTCTGTGTGGAGTTCTCATGTTCTCCTCGTGATCGCGTGGGTTTACTCCGGGTGCTCCGGTTTCCTCCACGAGTCCAGAGCAAGAAGGTCTCTGGTTCGAGCCTGGGCTGGATCAGTTGGTATCTCTGTGTGGAGTTCTCATGTTCTCCTCGTGATCGCGTGGGTTTACTCCGGGTGCTCCGGTTTCCTCCACGAGTCCAGAGCAAGAAGGTCTCTGGTTCGAGCCTGGGCTGGATCAGTTGGTATCTCTGTGTGGAGTTCTCATGTTCTCCTCGTGATCGCGTGGGTTTACTCCGGGTGCTCCGGTTTCCTCCACGAGTCTAGAGCAAGAAGGTCTCTGGTTCGAGTCTCGGCTGGGTCAGTTGGTATCTCTGTGTGGAGTTCTCATGTTCTCCTCGTGATCGCGTGGGTTTACTCCGGGTGCTCCGGTTTCCTCCACGAGTCCAGAGCAAGAAGGTCTCTGGTTCGAGCCTGGGCTGGATCAGTTGGTATCTCTGTGTGGAGTTCTCATGTTCTCCTCGTGATCGCGTGGGTTTACTCCGGGTGCTCCGGTTTCCTCCACGAGTCCAGAGCAAGAAGGTCTCTGGTTCGAGTCTCGGCTGGATCAGTTGGTATCTCTGTGTGGAGTTCTCATGTTCTCCTCGTGATCGCGTGGGTTTACTCCGGGTGCTCCGGTTTCCTCCACGAGTCCAGAGCAAGAAGGTCTCTGGTTCGAGCCTGGGCTGGGTCAGTTGGTATCTCTGTGTGGAGTTCTCATGTTCTCCTCATGATCGCGTGGGTTTACTCTGGGTGCTCCGGTTTCCTCCACGAGTCCAGAGCAAGAAGGTCTCTGGTTCGAGTCTCGGCTGGGTCAGTTGGTATCTCTGTGTGGAGTTCTCATGTTCTCCTCGTGATCGCGTGGGTTTACTCCGGGTGCTCCGGTTTCCTCCACGAGTCCAGAGCAAGAAGGTCTCTGGTTCGAGCCTGGGCTGGATCAGTTGGTATCTCTGTGTGGAGTTCTCATGTTCTCCTCGTGATCGCGTGGGTTTACTCGGGTGCTCCACGAGTCCAGAGACCAATGTTCCGGTGATGGAAGGGCATCCGCTGCGTAAAACATCCGCCAGAAGAGTTGGAGGTTCATTCCGCTGTGGAGATCCCGAAAGGGACGAAGCGGACGAGAAGACGTACGGATGGAGTCAGCAAAAGAGTATCTTCAGGGCTTGAGTGTAGTGCTCCATCCCAACTCTCCGTCCCGAAGCTTTTCTCCTCTCGAGCTCTGAGCCAGTGACGGATCAGTCTGAGTTCAGGTTCTTTCACGTCAACGTTACTGTTGTAGAGAGCTTCGTGATTGTCCTCGTGATAGGCTCCACTAACAGTTTTCAGAAGAACGAGGAAGTGCTCACGATAAACTCTTCTCACCGTAAACAAGATATGCAGCTTGTGTATTTTCTCTTTTAAACTGATTCATTCAATTAAAACGGCTGAAAACTGATGCAAGGATTTACTTTAATAAAGAGACCAATCTGGCTTTTTCTGTGCTGAAAGGTTTTTGACGTTTATTATTGAGAGATAAAAGTTTTAAGAGGTTTTATAAAAGGTTAATAAAACACAATTAAGAGAAATATATTCACTTTTTTATTTTGAGGAATATACAGCTGAATAAAAATGTTTACAAATACCTTTCAATCTTACATAGATATTGTTTTCTGTCAATAAATATAAATAGTTTTTTATTTATTCGGTCAATAATTTAGTCATTACAAGATAAATTCAACTTCTACTAAATTCATTGATTTGTTAAATAAACCTTTGTTATATGGGAATAAATCAAGTTCACCTCTCATTTTATTTGACATAAATGGTAAAATTAAAATAAAAGTTAATAGAATAAGCGTGTAAATTAATAGTTTGTGAGTTCAGCTGAATTCTTCTCATATTTTTAACCCATAAAGTGCATCACATTTAATAGTTTTATGTAAAAAAAAAACTGGAAAAAGTAAAGCAATAAAGGTTTGACTCAGACTTGGACTCAGACTTAAACTCTGACTCTGACTTGGACTCAGACTTGGACTTAGACTTGGAGTCGGACTGGACTCAGACTTGGACTCAGACTTGGACTCAGACTCAGACTTGGACTCAGACTTGGACTTGGACTCAGACTTGGACTTGGACTCAGACTTGGAGTCGGACTGGACTCAGACTTGGACTTGGACTCAGACTTGGAGTCGGACTGGACTCAGACTTGAACTCAGACTGGACTCAGACTTGGACTTGGACTCAGACTTGGACTCAGACTCAGACTTGGACTTGGACTCATACTTAAAATCGGACAGGATTCAGACTTGGTCTCAGACTTGGACTCAGACTTGGACTCGGACTGGACTCAGACTTGGACTCAGATTTAGACTTGGACTTAGACTTAAACTCTGACTCTGACTTGGACTCAGACTTGGACTTAGACTTGGACTCGGACAGAACTCAGACTTGGACTCGGACTTGGACTCGGACTTGGACTCGGACTGGACTCAGACTTGGACTTAGACTCAGACTTGGACTTGGACAGGAATCAGACTTGGACTCAGACAGGACTCAGACTTGGACTTAGACTCAGACTTGGACTTGGACAGGAATCAGACTTGGACTCAGACAGGACTCAGACTTGGACTTAGACTCAGACTTGGACTTGGACAGGAATCAGACTTGGACTCAGACAGGACTCAGACTTGGACTCAGAAAGCTTGGACTCGGACTGGACTCAGACTTGGACTTAGACTTGGACTCGGACTTGGACTCAGACTTGGACTTGGACTGGACTCAGACTTGGACTCAGACTTGGACTTGGACTGGACTTTAATTAAGACTCAGACTTGGACTCAGACTTGGACTGGACTCAGACTTGGACTCGAAAAGCTTGGACTCGGACTTGGACTCAGTCTTGGACTCGCATAGCAAAGGACTCCGACTGGAGTCTTTGCCTCAACAATGGCAGACTTGACTACAGCCCTAATCAAAAGCATAAACAGCTCAGCATAAAAATTCAAGGCAAAAAAGGTGGAGATCTGTGAGGAATCTATTTCTAATGTGTCAGAGCCAAAAAACTGCTAGCAGCGCCTCTGCAGGAGCAGCTACTCTCTCAGATCACAGATTCTCACTCTTGATGAATGCCAGAGTCTGAACCCAGGATAGAGGGGCTGAGAGAAGGAGGTCCGGACGCTGTGGATGAGGCTCATTGTGTGAGAGACGCTGAAGAACGAGAGAACTCCTGCTCCACGATCCACATAGACTCCTATTCTAGAACTTCTGGAGGCTTTAACGAGTTTAGTCTCTATTTTATTATGCCAGAACGAGATTTTGTGAGGAAAGAAAGACAAACTCCAGGACTGAGAATTATGTCCAAACCTGCACTCATCACCTGGTCCCTTCCGCCCAACACTTTTATATGAGACAACTATCCGCACGTCACAATCTCCGCTGACTTCCAGCTCCCAGTAAGAGCGAGCTCTCAGACTCTCTCTGCTCAGAACCTGGCAGTGCCCATCGAATCTCTCCGGAAGATCAGGATGGAATTGAGGTTTTGAAGTACGTTCAGCAGCTCTGTTTCCTTCAGACAGCAGCAGGTTTGGATGCGCTGTGTTTGGATCTAAAGTGAAGCTCTGGAAATCTGATGAAGAATCAAACACAAGAACAATTATTCGATGGATATCTGTCCTCTTACTCTCAGTTTGCCAAGCCCATCCACCTTCTTCCCACGGTGCAGATTAGTTTCTCAAAGACCTGTCCACACTTTCTTGTTGTCATTATGTTTAGTGTCTGAGTTACTGATGTAAATAGTCAATAAAATGTCAACATTTTAAAATCTACATAAACATCAGTGAGCAGGGAGACTTACACTGAAGGAACTCCTCACGAGTCTTGGGTTCAGATTCAGAGATCTCCATGTTTTTCACTGTAAGAGTAGATGGAGGGTTTAGAGTTTATACGGCTGTTTATTAGTTATATTTATAGAAAACAAAAGCTATACCTAGCGCAGAGATCATTTCTATCTCCTTTCCCAAACGAGGAACAAATCGATCAACTTCATCAAAGTTCCGAAGAGAGTCGAGAGCAAAGTTAGAAGAGCCTGAAGATCCAGGAGCATCAGAGAGAGCCTGGAACCTCTACACAAACACAACAAACACAGAGCTGAAGAACTCAATCTGGGTGTGTTGGAGAAGCTCTGGTGTTCTGTTCTTCACCTGGAGGAACTGGAGGTGGTGCTCTGTGAGTGAAAGCTTCTCCAGCTCAGTGTTTCTCCTCCTCAGATCATCGATCTCCTGCTCCAGTCGCTTCACTCGTTCTTCCGCTCGACTCACTGAAGCTTCTTCTCGATCTCTGATCTCCTGCTTCAGCTCAGAGCAGCGTTTCTCAACGGAGCGGATGAGCTGAGAGCAGATCCTCTGGGTTTCCTCCACGGCCGTATCTGCAGAGCGCTGTTACAGGACACACAGAGAGTCACGTCTAGATGATATTATAAACAGTGTTTTAGAGAAGAACACTGAGAGTGAGACGCTCTTCAGCTGCTGAAGTTCACCTTGTGTTCCTTTATTCCCTCTTTCAGCTCCTCAAGCTTCTTCTCTCTCTCCTGGATTCTCTGCTGGACTCCTCTCTTGTTTTCCTCCAGCTTCACCTGAAGGATTCAGAAGATACAGACAGAACATTAAAACCATTGTCATGATGGAAGAGTTACAAAATCAACCCTTTATTCTCTGAAAGGACAATTAAGTACAAAGCTAACCAAGTTAAGAATGGTGGAGGGAGTATCATGCTCTGGGGCTGAGTGCTGCTGGCTCTGCTCCCTTTAGAGACTAAACTGCAGAGCAGTATTCCATCCTGATAACAACTCTCTGAACTCTGAAGAAGCTGAGGTGAAAGGAGATGGACTCCAGACCTAAACCCTGAAGAGCTTCTGAGGGACCTCCTTAAACAGAAACTAGCAGAGAACAAGGTCTCCAGAGACCAACGGCAGCCATGTCCACGAGGGTTCAGACACTGCTGGAGATAATGGTGTTCACACAAAATATTGACATTTTGGCTCAGATCTGGAGCCACCCACCAGTGCTCCTCAGGCACCGGCTAGTGGTCCTCCAGCACCCACAAATCTTAGAAGTTTATTTTCTTCTGTGAGATACTTGATGATGTGATTAATTCTTTCCAACACTTGCTCAGGTTCACGAATGAATAAAAGAATCCATCTCCCCATACCCTCTCGATAATCTAGGGCTGATCTTTAAGATGTCTCCCACTCCTGAGGTCTCTTTTGGACAGCTGCTCAGCACACCTAACTCACTTCAGTACAGTATGCTTTGCCCCAGCCACATCACCCTGAAACCCACGACTGGTTCCTCACTGAAGTGAACTCACCGCAGCGGTTCTGAACTCTCAACCAGCTTCACCGGTTTAGTTTGGTTCCTCCTCTCTCACAGATTCCTGTGGTATTCAGGCTGGTTCTTCCAGATTCTTACAGGGTTCAACTAATCTTATCTTTAAAACGAGAGTTTAATAACCCTGATCAATATTTAAAGAAGAGTTCATACCTGTTGAACAGCTCTCTCTGCTCCCACTGAAACAGTTTCGTGGGTTTTGTGTTCATCCACCATACACAGATAACACACACAGCTCTGATCCGTGCGGCAGAAGATCTCCAGGAGCTTCTTATGCTGAGAGCAGATCATCTCCTGCAGTCCTCCAGTGGCTTCGATCACTTCATGAGTTTTTCCAGAGTTAAACTCTTCATGACGCTCAAAATGAGTCTGACAGTAAGAGTTCAGACACATCAGACAGGACTTGACGGCTTTGTTTTTGGCTCCAGTGCAGAGGTCACACTCCACATCTCCAGCTCCAGCAGGACTCTGAGCAGCTCCAGCAGCTTGTGGTTTGCTCTTCTTGATCTTCTCCATCATTTGAGTGATTAAAATGTTTTTAGCTAAAGCAGGTCTGGAGCTGAAGGTCTCTCTGCACTGAGGGCACCTGCTGACTCTCTCCTGATCCCAGAAACCTGTGATGCAGCTCCGACAGAAACTGTGTCCACAGGGAATGGTGACTGGATCCTTGAGGAGCTCCAGACACACAGCACAGAGGAACTCATCCTGAGCCACAGAAATACTGGATTCTGCCATCTTTCAGCACTGTCCAATAAGAACAAGACACATCATGTCACGCTGCTCTCTAGTGGAGGCTGATGGTGGATCAGGAGTGAAACCAGGAAGAGTTTGAGTTCAGAGAAAGAGAAAGTCAGCAGTTGTGATGAATCAGAGGGAGTTTGCAGACAGATGTTCTGAAGAGAGGAAGAAACATCCAAGCAAAACAACAGTGTTGTGAATGGGGAATGATGGGAAACGCAGTCCATATAAGTCATCCAATCATAAAAGGATTACATGATTACCATTTAATTGATTGATCTAACCAAATCTAGCATCTACTTCCTTTGCTGTCACCTTTGTCGTCCCCTGCAGTAAAAAAGAGACAGTGTGTGCGGTACAATGATGTCTGCACTAATATTTATGTGAATAAAACCTACAAATATTCACCAATTGTGTAACGACCAGGTTTGTCTTAAAATGATGGGAACCATTCAAAAATTATCACTATCTCTCTGTTGACCTTTTTTTAATAAAAGAAGTTGAACTAAAGTTGGCTGAAGATCTATCCTTGACTTTCTTTGTTTACAAAAAAAATGGAGACAATGTTTCCCTGGTTTTTAACACTTTTTTCACAAATAAAACACATCAGGTTGATAAAGTTGACAAGTAGTGCAAAAGAAAACATCGCATTATCTTCTGAAAACTATCAAGTTGACGTCAAGAGACTGATTTTGTTTTCCTTCCAGGTGAATAGTAAAACATGGCAGCTGCGTTCGGAGGAAGGGCTCCTCTCTTATTTCTGCTCAGCGAGGGAGCTGTCGATCCGGTGAGCTTAAACAGATGCTACGAAGACATTCTCTGGTTAAATGTATCATAAACATTATTATTGAAATCTGAATTGTGTAACTGAAAACATTATGAGTTGCCAACATTTATCTAACCTTAACACTAAGGTGAACAGTCAAATAATCATGTTTAAAAGCAAGCCTGTATTGAGGTGTGTTTTATTGATCTAGCCTTCGACTCGTGAATAAGAAAAAATAAATAGGTTGAGTACTTGAATTTCTTTGTTGATTTTAAGCCTTGTAAGTTCCTACAGCGAATGAAAAAGGCTGCGAGGTTTGTTAATAACAGAGGCTGACGCAGGAACTGTTATAAAACATATTCAAAAGCCATCAGCAAGACTTTAAGTAACATATTGAAATGAAACAATGAAATAAAACACACCTGCGGTGTATAAAATGACATCGCACGCCTTCTGCTACTAAATCAGTGGCAATGAAACAAAATGAATGGCAAATCATAATTACCTTCATCACTTCATAAAGGGTTTTATACGGATGTGGAAGCCAGCAAACCTGTCGGGTTCCTATAAGATGTTATTACTTGTTTTTTTCAGGTAGTTCTGGAGTGTTCAGTGGATGAAGGTTTTCTCTGCGTCTCTCAGGCCTTCAGCGCTGTCCACGAGGAGCCGCTGAGCTGCTGTGAGTCCAGTACGATCCTGTGCTGTGTTCAGTGTGTGGTGAGAAACATCAGCGCAGAGGGATCCTGCTGCTCTGGAGCTCCTTGTTTCTCTAGACAGGAAATAACGTCCTAAAAGCAGCGCTCCAGTGCTGCTCTATTATCGTTGCTGCAGAACGCTCATCTAAACAGAGAATAAAGAAATTCTTGTCTCTGCTGGAGTGTGTCTCGATGATGGAAAAGCCACAAAAAGTCACAGATGGCATAAAAAATGGGCCAATGGGGTGAGCACATTTGACCTGACAAGAATTCTTAAAGGTAGCAAAAACCTCTAACAGATGTTGAGATATCCTAAATATATAAAAAAAATCTTTACAAAATAGTTTTGAAGTAAAACTGTATTAAATCTAGCATATTTGAACTAGTAACATAAGCGTCAGTTGTGTGCGATCCCTTCAATGTGGCTCTCGCTTGCAGCAAATACATTTTTTGGTTCTTTGTGATATTTGACATTTCTAATCTAACATTTATTTCAACGTTTACTGAGAAGAGAAGAACATCGATTGAGAAAAAGCACACTTCATGAAGGCTTGACTTGTAAATATAATTTTGTATAAGAAACCACAGTGATTAGTTTATTCTTACGATATACAAGTATATAAATAAGTTTACAGACTATTTTATTCTTAGATGGCACTTTAGACTCGGTTTTAGAGATATGTTTTGTAAGCTATAAAGCTCTAGATTTACATTTAACTGAAACGATTTCTCAGGAGGCCATGCCTGAGGAGAAATGATTTCTCTCTATTAATATCCTCCTTTTTTATCTTTATCCTGAAAAAATCTTTGCAAAGCTTCAGTAACGGCTGATGAGAAGCACGTCCTCCGTTCCTGTGCCAGTCGACAGCATGTAAAACATTCACACCAAAGTCTGAAAGCTTTAACCGAATCATGAGTGTTTTAGATGAGGAGCTCTTTTCTGGCTTCTGTAACATTAGGACCTTTCCCCAGAACCTTCTCTCTCGCAGGTGCTTCTCAAAATTAAAATTAATTAAGCACTGACTAGAGGAAGAGACAATACACAATTTATTACAACAGTAAAGTCTAACTCAAGCAGCTCACAAAAGGTTATCGCAGCTAATCAGAGACGATACATCAGAAGTAACGATAAATAATGATTTCCAGACAAACTTCAAAATAAACAATTATGTCAATTTATTAATCAGGTAAATCATTAACAAATCCAACTCCTGTTAAATGCAATCATCAAATACATTCAGTTCAGTTTAAAGTACAAATCAATCATAAAAAGAATAACTTTCTAACTAAATGTATTCTGATTAACCCAATAACAAGGAGAAAAGTTCATCATTAATTACCTGATCATCGAGAGAGAGGCTGCGCACCACATGACCTGCTGCGTGAGCTCTGATTGGAGAAACTCCTCGAGCTTCAGGACAAGTCCCTTCAAATACTCGAGATATCAAAATCAACTTACATCGTTACGCTGAATGGTTCTTTGACTTTGGAAGGCTGTCCTTCTGTGAAAACCCTTGTTGAAAAAGTTGATTGTGTGTGTGATTGCTTCACTGAGAGAAAGGTGAGAGACTAAATGGTGCAAAGACAACCATAGAGGGTTTTGTTAATTAAATCAACTCATATGTAGATTGAATACACGGTGAGGCGTTCATCGCTCAGCACCTCGACCCAGTCTCGTGGCTCCACGTATTGTCTTTATAATGTTTGAGTCAAGCTGTGCGATCACTCTCGGTCCTGTTCCAAAAGGACAACTCGTTTATGCCTGACAGTTGTTTTTGTACATTCACTTTTTACTCAAAAAGGTTTTCAGCAATAATTGTGTCTTGTGTAGTAACTTAGGTGCGAACGTAAATTCATTAAGTTTCGATATAGTTTCAGCTTTTATTTGTGGAGCACAAGTGTGTTTTTTTATTGAGTTAATTATCTGTTTTTAAAGTCTTCCAGGGTCAGGTCGAATTTCTATCTGTCAAGTCGTTTTGGGAAATCTAAAAGCTGTACATCAGGGGGGGGGGGCAAACTGTAGGTCAGGGGGGCAAAATTGGCCAAAGTGTCAGAATAGTGAAGCAAAAATAATAATTGAGGCTGACTGGAAAAGCTTTGCTTAAATTGTCCACTGGGTGTAATTTTCATGTCAAAACTGCCTCTGATCAGCACCTGTGGTGTTTTTAAATAAAAGAAACAGCACATTCTCAAGTATTTAAAGAGGTAATTGGTAAAACTGGGCCTGCTTTCTGCTCAGGAAGTAAATGGTTTAGCGCCAGTAGGAGACCAACTGAGCCGATTACGGAGCGCAGGGTGCAACGAAATGTTTTGTGCTAGATCCACAGTGACCAAATTTGTCACATTTGAAAATGACTTTCCTGAATGGTGAGCATTCTTCCCGACCGAGTCAGGAAAGCTAATAATTAATAACTTTTGTAAGGAACTGAACTATGGCTGTGAGTGATCCTCTTGAGAAGGTCGGGCCACTTCCTTTGAACGCAGGAACCAACAGAGACGCCCACTTTTTCAGATGTATATTATGCAGAGGGCACAGATTGAGCTGAGATGCCTCTGAGATGGTTATGCAAACAAAG
>UELW01000560.1:0-51919 GCA_900490495.1 Danionella dracula
TTTCAGCTCCAAAGTTGTTCAGTTTTAACATGGGAGTGAATAAGAACCTGCGCACTTCTGGAGTCAGCCTCAAGCGGCCGCTCGGGGAACTGCAGTTCAGTCCCTTCTTAACACGTGTTCAAGACGTTAACCCTCCGTTTTCGTTCCACAGCAAACATTTCAACATCTGATTGAGTCTCCGAAGGGAGAGCTGTTCGGACTTGTACAAAACTTTACACACAACTGTGAAATAGTGTTTCACATTCTCAAAACAAACGAACGTTCAACCGTCGACGCAAACGTGCCCACGTTAGCGTGTTCCTGTTGACGTACACCCATATTTGGGCATTTTCGGCGCATGTACGTCACAGAGCAGGTTGCGGGAACCCCCGCCCACGCTGCCGGGCAGGGAGCGCGGTGACGCGCGCGTGAATGAAGCGCGTGCGTGTGAACGAGAGAAAATATAGCACATCGGGGCTTCCCCTGAGACCCAAAGCTTCCCAAACTGTTTCAGCGGAAAGATAAACACGCTCGACCGCGGCGCTTTTCCAACTACTCTGCCGAAAAGCAGCATTCGCAAGCAGAAAGATATCCCGCGAGATATGTTCGTGAAATAGCTCAAACACGCTCAAAAGCATTTCTAGTCAGGAACTTCCACGTGTTTTCTGCGCATGTGCAACTTCCTGCTCGTTTTCTCTTCTTAAAACTCATCAACTCATTATTGTACCGACCAGGCACCACCAAACCTGGTCCTGGAGGTTCAGAACTCTGAGAACACGTGAGCTGCTAGCTTCAGACAAAGCCAAGAGCACCTGAATTAGTGGAACAGGTGTGCTTCATGATGGTTGAACCAAAAATGTGCAGCGCTCTGGACCTCCAGGACCAGGTTTGGTGATCAATCTTCATCTTAACACAACTTTAAGAGTCCTGCGATCACCAGAAAAAAAGAGAGAGGGAGGGGGGAGAGAGAGGGGGTGAGAGGGAGAGAGAGAGAGAGAGGGAGGGAGGGAGAGAGAGAGAGAGAGAAAGAAAGCGACAGGAGAGAGGAGGGAGAGAGCGGGGATAGAGGGAGAGAGATAGGGAGAGCGAGAAAGGGCAGGGGGAGAAAGAGGAGGAGGGAGGGAGAGAGGCGAAAGATGGAGGGAGGGAGAGAGATGGGAGGGAGAGAGAGAAGAGTGAGATGGGAGGGAGAGAGAGAGAACCCCCTCTGTTCGACCATTGCGATAAACCGTATCGTTATGAGACATGTAGAAGCTTGGCCTCCTGAGTGTTCGCGTTTGGAGATATTTTGCTGAGCGCAGCTCGAAACTAAACATGGAGCTGTGAGTGTCTTGTGTTTTACAATGAAACACTGCCACCTGCTGGTCAGCGCTCTCCTTCACAAAACACTTCAACATTTCTCTGGAGAACTTCGCTCGGCTGAAAACTCGCGAAACAGCTCAAGTTGCTGATTTTTTGTAAAAAAAAAAAAAAAAAAAGATCAAATCTTCTTGTAAAATAATCAGATGAAATGAGCGTCCCTGTTGTAAACATGTTAAATTCATTAAAAACAAACAATGTTTTGTTGTCAATTTTGCTTACAAAAAGAGCTTTTAGGCCCCCAAGTTCCACCAGCACTCACGGGCCCTGGGGCCTTTTTAGAGAGTATGCGATATAATAACTGTTCATCACAAGTGTTTTTATAAACCACCTGAATTTCCTGGATTTCGACATAAAACGCTTTAATTTGATGAATCTATTAAGGGTTCTGAAAGAATGTGTCTAAATGATTGAGAAACATATTTAGCTGTAGACCAAACTGTTGTATTTAGAACTTTTTGTGTCGCTTGTTTTTCGAGCCTTCCCAATCAGAAAAGAAGTTAAGAAATGTATTAAGCCACGGAGCCAGATCTTCCTCGCGTACAAATGCATCGAGCCTCTTTATTCTTGTAGAGAAATATTTGATAATAAATATGATTCGGATTGATTCTGCTGACTAGCTTAAACCCTTGAGAGGTGTTTTCAGTTTTCATCAGAAGAAAAATTATACAAGCATTTATTATTAGAAGCTGAGATTCTCAGTGATTGGCTCATTTTCTGTGAAAAACAATCAAAACAGAATTTTTAACATTTATTTTATGGTATCTTCTCTACACTTTTATATCACACACGAGGTGATCGCTCTACAGGACCCAGAGCATTTAAAAGAGAGAAAATGGAAGATTCTACACCTTTATTCTGTCTTCACATGCAAACATAAACCACACATAAACATAACAATTTTATATTTTAGAATAAATTATATGATTGTGTGAATTAAAAGCTTCAGAATGTAATGAGTCCTGCAGAAATAACAATAACGAAATCTCCACACATGGTTTAAACTCTAAACGTGAAGAAATCGCGAGGGTAAAAATGGAAAAATGTTTAAACATGAAGGGAAACATTGCAACCTTGAGACATGTTTGTTGGTTTTAATGGTTGACAGCTTTAGTTTTTAACATTTTAGGAGTAAAAATGGTGTTTCGGTGTTTATATTCGGTGCATTTAAAGCATAAGACAAGCCTCAACGCCTGAGAACTTTCAGATTTAATGCTAACGTGTGTTTTAAATGAAGTTCGTTGCGCATCGAGCGATTAAAACAGCATGAATAAAAAGGGTAATATCAGAGCTGGTTTCGTCGCGCCTCAGGTCATCCTTCTTTCTACAGTTCATGAACCTGCTGCTGTTCTGAAGGTGACTTTTTTTGCCTGAGTCATATGAATAGTTTACTTACCTCTCCCTCTCCCCATCTCTTGCTCTCCTTTTCCATTCTCTCTCCTCTCCCACCTCTCCCTTTCCCTCTCTCATCTGCCTCTTCCTTCTCAAACTTTCTCTCCTCTCCTTTCCTTTCAACTCTCTCTCCTCTCCCTTTCTTTCTTTCTCATCTAATCTGCCTCTCCCTCATCTCTTTCTTACCTCTCTCTCTCTTCTCATCTGCCTCTTCCTTCTCCCACTTTCTCAACTCTCCCTCCTCTCTCTTTCTCTCTCTGCCCCTCCCTCCCTCCCTCCCTCCCTCCCCTCTCTTTCTCTCTCTGCCCCTCCCTCCCTCCCTCCCTCCCTTCCTTCATGCTAAAATTCATTTCCAGACTCTTGCTGTGCTTTCATAGAGCTCTAAGAACGCTTGTGATCAGAGGATCTAAACCCATGCATTCGTCCACTGGTCAGAGGAATAAATCAATAGGAGCTATTTGTTTTAACAGCCATATCTTTATTGATCCTTCACGCGGCTCGAGACAGTCCAAACTAAACACTTCACAGCGAGAACAGAACACGTACTGGAGATTCCTACAAGCTGAACACAAGCGGAGAGTAGTCAGTGCAGAGCCGACTCTGAGCAAACAGCGGCCCGCAATCAGCTCCGCGGTCACTGCTTGGAGAAGAAATCCTTGCTCTTCTGCACGTCGGGGACAATGGTGTCACTTCCTGGTTTCCATCCAGCAGGACAAACTAGGAACGGAAAGAAGAGTTACTTATTAACCTACGAAATCTTCTAAATAGAGATGTTGAGGTTTAAACGCAGTTATTGACTGCTCTGTATCTAGGGTTCTTTGCGTCAGATGTTGCCAGATGTTTCTGAAGCACTTACAAGACTCTGTTGTGCTGCTTGATTGTTGGTGTATGGTCCTTGAGGATTGTGATTGGTGCCTTTTAATTAAATTCTTCCCATTTTAGCTAAAACCTAAAAGCCTGACGCCTGAGGCTGGAATTTTACGCGCTCCGATTTGGTGAGTTTTAGTGACATCACGTCATACCACTTTTATGTAGATGATAGCCAAATGTACATTTTGATCAATAAAAATGGCGCCAGCTCTAGTTTTAAATATATGAAGGCTCAGAACTTTCTGAAATGAAATGAGAAAACTGAGGTTATATTTTTTTGGCCCCGTACGTTCCCGTGTAGATCTGGGGCAGGGATCGGCAACATGCAGCTCTTTAGCGCCGCCCTAGTGGCTCATACACATACATACACACACACACACACACACATATATATGCTGGGATATAAATTATTTCACAGAATCAGTGTATTTGGATATGCAGACGTCTCAGTGGACATGGACCCAAGATAAAAATTTCTTTGTGGGAGGGCTTGCAAAACAACGGGGCTTAAATCCTTTTTTTTGCCGCACTGTTACTAAATTGGATTGGATTATGTTTGAATTAACCAGCATTATTTATCCTGATGCTGCCTTTAAATAGCAGATAAACTCAATTATGCTGTGCACGCTTTAGAATGCCCACATGTGAAAACCTGTTCTCCTGGAGGTTTTTTTCTTTTTGTGTTTTTCATCAAACAGTGTTGTTAGCTGTATGCACACTACAAACACAGCGTAACCCCCGGAGTGACCCCTGCTACTCGTCCCTCGGGGCACCTGATCAGGGTGGGCTCACTCACCTTCTCCGTATTTGTCTGTGTGCTGGAAGGCCTGCACCAAACGCAGCGTCTCGTCCACCGAGCGGCCGACCGGGAGGTCGTTGATGGTGATCTGTCGCAGAAGGCCCTTATCGTCGATCACAAACAGCCCTCTGTTCGGACACACACACACACACACACGCACACGCACACGCACACACACTGTTTACACCCCAGACTCTTCATCCGGGTAAAAACACGAGTTCCTGACTACTCAGTCACAGACTAAAAATGAGAGTAACACTGAGGGAAAGCCTCGCTCTCAGACCTGTAAGAGATACCCTCGTCCTCCTTCAGGACGCCATAATCTCGGGAGATGGTCTTGGTCAGATCGGCCACCAGCGGGATGTTCATGGGGCCCAGGCCGCCCTGCTTCCGCGGGGTGTTGACCCTGTCCCAAACAGAGCGAAAACAGTTACGCATGTTTCGTCTTGGATGGCAATTACTATTATTATTAGTAGTAGTAGTAAGTTAACGTTTGCTGAACATTGCAGGTTTCAGTTGGCCACGTGACTCGGTATCGGCCCTTTAAAGGCGTGGCCCCTTTAAGACGTCCGCATGTATAGTTCGGAGAAAAATAGTTTAGCTGCGTCCTGACGGTCTTTTCTGCTCACGTTTGCATGTGCCTGTGCCTAGGACAGTATTTACCTTTATTCGGCTCTCTTTTGAGAAGCTTTGTGTGTATTTTTTTTCTACGTGTCGAATTTGATAATTCACAGTCTAAACGCGATCTTTCTACAAATTGTTTTCCACGTTGGAGTTAGTTCGGCATAAACTGGGGCATTTTAGTCTGCGTATGAGGACATTTACTTGTTAGTTTGTCATAGGTTGAAGAAAATCAATGCCATGAGTTGCACTATGCTTTATATGTAAATGCTAAGCTAGCCTGTCCTTTATTAGTAAATATTTTATTTATTTTGCTGCAGTTTCACATCTTCCTATGTCAATTAACCTGTGGATGTTATCCGTGTCTTTGGAGTCGCGATGTCCGGGGGGAGTTTAGCTGGCCGTCAGCGTATTGAGAGCAAATATACCAAGGATGGCACAACTTGCATAAATATTAATACACACAATATCAGTCAAATAATAAAATGTTACAAATCTTTGCAATCTTTGGAAAATCTGTTTACATTTTGAAACTATAAGCAGTATGACTGAATTCAAAGCTGAAAAAAACACTTTTCTTGTTTCAGTAGAATAATATTAGCAGGTTAGCATGATGCTAGCTTGACGTTTTTAGGCTGCAACAGTAAATCGGTTTAATTGGCTACAAAAAATAACCCAATTGAAGCTTTGTTTAATATACATACAAACTTCTAGTTGGTATAATTTCACTTCCAGTTCACTGTTCATGAGTGCTAGCTAGCAAGACATGCAAGTTATAGAGTAAAGATAAAAAGCAAGCCTGTGAAGGCTCTCAGGAAAAAGTGCCTGAAGTTATCTGAAACTCAGGATCATTTCACGCTTGAGCGCGGTTCAGCGCAGACACTGAAGACGAGCTCACGTTTCCTCAGTATTCACATCAGAGTGTAGAGCCCAGCTCTGTTAATGCTAAACTTTTACATTGGGATCTACTGTAACCTCAAGGTTAGAAATCCTTTAGCGTTCCAGATGCACAGCAGGATCTGTACTGAACATTGTGATTAGGGATGCACCGATACCGACGTTTGAGAAACGTCTATGTTTGAGCAGCGTGTAAGGGGTTAATCACAGGCGCAGAGGGCCCCCCCCCGGGCCCCGCCCCACACTCCAGCTGCAGCTCAGAGCGAGGAGAAGACGAGGCATGTCAGCGTGTGGAACTATTTGTGAATGAAGACTCTTTATTCTTTTAAATAAAGGTCTTAATTCCAAACTAGTCATTTGTTTGTTTTTTAACTACATGACTATAGCTGTTACCTGTAAATTTATATCATGTTTTTTTTTTAGGTATCGGCGAGTACTGAAATGCAAGAACTCATACTTGGTTTCCCAAAAATGTGTTATCGGTGCATCCCTAGTTATGATAAATTAAAAAAAACACAACTGATGTCCTTCTGAACACGGTTTGTCCTTTGAGGAGAAATTAAATATATAACTGTATAGTGTTCAGAACAGAAATCTAGTACTTTATAAAAAAAAAAGAAAAACCTGTTTCAGTAGAATAGTATTGGCAGGTTAGCATGGTGCTAGCTTGATTTAGAATCATTAACACAATGCTAAGATGAATCACGGGTGCTCACCAGGCCAGGTGGCTGAAGTGGGAGTCCGTGGACGCAGCGATGACCTCACAGCCGATCTTATGGAACTCTGCGGCGCGCTCACTGAAGGCAATGATCTCGGTGGGGCACACGAAGGTGAAATCCAGAGGGTAGAAGAAAAACACAACGTACTTCCCTGTAGCAGGACAAACAGGAGCACGTTATTCCCTAACAATTCAGAAAACACAAGGAACAAAAAACCAAACATGTAGGTGTAGTAACACTGATTGGACGAGACATCCGTCAAAATAAACAGGAAGCGTACAATTGCAAAAAAAAATTTTAAAACACACACACAACTGAATAAATAAATCTAGGAGGAGTTCTCAGTTTGGCTCCTGTGAAGAAAGCCTGTAATGTAACTCGCTTGTGGCTGGATTTAAAAGAGAACACAATTATTTCAGAGCCAAAGCAATGAGTTGCACTTCAAAATGTAAATCTGAAAGCTGTTTTTTCATCTCTCAATTTAACGGAAGTGCTTTTTGGGATTTCTTACCTTATCAAGTTTACCATTAACTGGTGACTAAAAAATAAACGATAATTTGAGAAAAAAATATCTGTCAGGTTTCTTTTTGTTCCAGAAAGAACATTTCTTGGTTTTGATTTAAGTTCAGAGACTCAGAGAGTTTGCAGAGGTTTAATCAAACCTTGCTTAAATAAGATGCATACAGAAATATTCACAAGTCGACTATTTACAGGGATTTGTAGGTTTATTGAGTTAATGTGCATGTGCTGCTTGATGCTGTACTTTGACGTTTAAGTGGTGAGGATGCAGAAATAGGCAGCTCATATCATAGGAGTCCTAATAAAAAGCTAATAAAAGACAATGTTATACTAATAAAATAAATTTTAATGGTGTTCATCCCAGTCAGTGCTCTCATGCTCACAAACTAAGGAAACCTGGGGGATCTAATCCGCGCGGCCCAGGCTCATCCGCCTCTGATCAGCAGCGGAGGATAAAAGGAGCGTAGAGGCACCGAACGAGAGCATCGACGCGATGACGACTGAGATTACTAATCACTGTTTCTCTCCCCAACAGAGAGCAGCTGAGCGGGGACCCCCTGATCCACTCACTGCTCCACCTGGGGGATCTAATCAGTGTGGTCCAGGCTCACCTGCCTCTGATCAGCAGCGGAGGATAAAAGGAGCGTAGAGGCACCGAACGAGAGCATCGACGCGATGACGACTGAGATTACTAATCACTGTTTCTCTCTCCAACAGAGAACAGCTGAGCAGGGACCCCCTGATCCACTCACTGCTCCACCTGGGGGATCTAATCAGTGCGGTCCAGGCTCACCTGCCTCTGATCAGCAGCGGGGGATAAAGGAACATAGAGGCACCGAACGAGAGCATCGACGCGATGACGACTGAGATTACTAATCACTGTTTCTCTCCCCAACAGAGAGCAGCTGAGCAGGGACCCCCTGATCCACTCACTGCTCCACCTGGGGGATCTAATCAGTGCGGTCCAGGCTCACCTGCCTCTGATCAGCAGCGGGGGATAAAGGAACGTAGAGGCACCGAACGAGAGCATCGACGCGATGACGACTGAGATTACTAATCACTGTTTCTCTCTCCAACAGAGAACAGCTGAGCAGGGACCCCCTGATCCACTCACTGCTCCACCTGGGGATTACTTAGAAGAGAAGGCACAGCGAGCACCAGCACCAAACCTGACCAGAGTACAAGATTCCCCGTCTTCCCACCTTACTTTATCAATGTCAATAAAGCCACCCTCCACACTGAAACCCGCTCCGTGTGATCCTTCAGCTCGCTACAATATTAATAAAATATACTAATAAAAGTATATTTTTTCCCCATTTCGCCCCATGTTTTTGCCAATTCATCTCAGAGAGGAAAAGTTTGCTTTTCGGAAGAAACTAAAAAGATTGTTTCCAACTTTACATTTTTTTCATAAACGAGGACTCATTGGATAAATGAGATTATGAAATACAAAACGTTACACAAACCATTTCAGGCTTGGTTTCGTGCAGGTTTTTTCCAAAATCGACGCAGTAAAAAAAAATGCCTTGGATGTCTGAAGGTGGAATCTAAATAAAAATGCAAACTAAATCACCGCATTTGGTCTCGTTTCAATTGTACATGCTTGAATAAAACATCAAAATAAAAGTTCTAGCATGGCTGTATTAATTGTAGCGTAATGAATGTAAAAGCTGTTTAAGAAATAAATAAAATAACACATTGAAAATGTTTAAAGCGCTTATACGGCATAAAGTTGAGTATGCTGCAAAAAAAAATAATAAAAGTGATAAAAATAAAACAACGTGTGTCTCTACGCATGCACAGCACGCAAATCTCAAAGAGTAGCAAAATCTGAACACTAGAAGAGCAAGCCTCGCTAGAGCATCCCTCAAAACCAGCAGCGCTGTGGGAACAAACAGCCAGACCCTGCTTCTGCGCATGCTCCAATAGCTTCTCCAGCTTTCAAAAATTAATAAAGAATACATTGAACAGGCCAACTCGCACGCTCTAGAATCTGGGACAGTAGTTAGAATGTCTTACCTAAAAATAAAGAAAAAATTTATATTGCCAATTTGGAACTGTTAACTAAAGTTACAATTTCTTTAACTAAAAAAATCAAGTCAATGAAAGATAACCTGGCCATATCAGACGCCTCAAAAGTGCTTTCAGTAAACAATGCCTCGCCTTGAAATCCAAGCAAAAGCAAGTATTAGGTTCTGAAACAATCCCCATCTTTCCCGTTCGGTCCAATTTGTCACTATGCGGTCTAAATTGTCACTTTACGTGCGCATTGTTACCCTCTTGGTGTCCCTCATGACCGAGGATTATGAGGAGAATATCAGAGAGTGATTCATGTGAAATGAGCCCACCTCTGTAGTCTGAGAGCTGGAGGTCTTTGAAGGCTCCGTCCACCACCGCGGTGGCCTTGAACTGAGGAGCGGGTTGTCCGATCTTAGCGTTTCCAGCAGACATGGTGGAGATTGGTCCTCACTGTGGAGGGAGAGCAAAGCAGGTTACTTTGAAGGCTGTGACACACACACGCACACACACTCTCCAACCAAGGTTTCTGTTTGGAGCTGAAAAGAGAAGTGGAGAAGCTCACGTGACCAGAGGCTTCAAAGCCTTCAGCTTCAATCCACCAAAACGGTTCAAAAGCAGCTCATTAATTCAAGCGTCCCTGAATAATTTCTGCAAAAGCTTGCAGGGATCACACAACCAGTCACATGACTCCAGCTACGAACAAAGGGCTTCTCAGAAACTCACTGGAGAAGGGCTCAGGGATCTCTTTTAGGTCATCTGAGCCAAGCAAGAACTACAAACCGGTCCTCCAGTGACACAGGCGCTTTCCGCTGGTTTTACGCGGTGAACTTGGCTCAGAGGTCGCCCGAACGCCTTCAGTGAGTCCCTGCAGCCTCTGATAGCGCCGCTCTCTCTGATAACATCCCTGCAAACCCGATAAGAGCCCAACAATCGGGTCACGGGTCACCCACCCTCTCAGACTTTGCCCTAAAAGAGGAGATGAAAAGGGCGAGACGAGCGCACTGTGCGCCTCTGAACGGTTGGTCTTACCGGATGCGAACATAGTTTTTAGAAGCGTGGAAAAGACCTCAAATTAAAAAAAATGTTTGGAAGAGTTATTAGTGAATTGAGGTATCAGTGAATTAGTTGTAAGCTAATTAGCCGCGTTAGCAAAAATAGTTTAGTGAATATCGTTGAAAAAACTCGCGAGGTATTTACGCTGTATTCGTTGCAAATAAGTGCGCATACACGCACAACTTCCCTGCGCTAACTTACATTAAAAAGAAGCACAAAGGACTTGCCTCCATGCGCTCTTCTGTGACGTATTATCAAACATTAATATTGATTTTTTTTATTCATACATTGGCGCATAGAGCTACAAGATTTCTCAAAACGTGAAGTCGTCGTTAAAATGCTCACCTGCTCGTTCTGTGGAGAGAAAGTTGTCTATCGCTCGATGCACTCGCACAGGAAACGGCAGCTGCGCGGACTGCTAAAGATGAAGGGTGTGACGTGGGTTTACGTAACCTTACGTCACATCACGCGCTCCATAAGGCTGTCTCTACTTATTAACTTTAAACCTTTAACTTATGGGTAAATGATAGGAAACAGAAATAAACAGATTGCGTGTAGTTGTTTATATTTTAACGGGTTTCTGGCTAGGGTTTCTGTCGTTTAAACAAACACACGTTTAAAAACGGCAAGCAGTTAAGATTAAACATTAGTCTTTTTTCTATCTCCCAATCGCACCATTAACAAAACAACTGTTGTTAGTATTCTCTTAAAAACTTGCACAGCATAATTTTTTGTGAAATCTAACCTGCTTTATTTTGTTAGTTGACAAATTAAACTTTTTTTATCACAAACTAAAATACAAACATAAATATATTATTTAAATTGGTTATGAGAACGAAATCGAGAAAGAAATGTTCTGAACGCCATTTCCAACAACACCCCGCAACGGAAACACATTTAGGTGAATGTCGTGTAGGGATAAACATAAAGCATTATTTCACAACTCTGAAAACCTCACGGAAATTATATTATTTTTGGAAAGTCGCGCAATGTTTATGATGACACAAATTCACGTTTCCGCTTTTAAAAAGTTATTCGTTAAAAGTCACGCCGCTCCACCAACTTCGCGCCTATTTGTTTACTTCCGGTTGAAGGGTACCGTTACCATCTGAACAACACACCGGTCAGTCCAATTTGTTTTTCCGTCCCTTTTCACACAATTTGATATTTATAAAGTGTTATACAATCTTACTTTATTAAATTGAGCAATATCCGTGTTGGCTATGAGTGTTTTTACTGTTATTGACTTTTTTCCCAGATAAAAAAAGTCATTATTAACGTTAATTCTACAAAATGAGTTAACGTTATTCTAACTATTTTTAATGAGCTAACTTTATAAGTTACATTTTTAATTATATCTGTCTTGACTAATAGTGGCTTACATTTACTTTATTACAAGAAGTAGTTCGCGCATATTGTGTATCGTTTTGTTAGTTATTTATTTGCACAAAATCACGAGGATTCGTGTTAAAGTAACGTAAGCGTTAGCATGAACGGTTTTTGGGACTGTTTTGACGTAAATTAATAATTAACATGACTGTAATTGTGATGTCTCGATTTAAAATTATTCAATATTTTAATAGGCTACCATTGAGTTGAAATGGAAAAAACTATCTAAAAAAAAAGTAATTCTGGCTAATTCATAAAACAGTTCCCGCAGGTGTGTTTTTCGGTTTCTTTCTCAAACTATTTAAGATTAGACTTTTTTTAATTTTGGTGTCATTGCATTATAAATGTATACACAATTGTTGTATGTTGATATTGACGGGATTGTGTTGATAAAGGTTGTTAAGCAATTATCTTCATTCAAAGTTAATGAGAGCCGCAGGTGTGTGTTAGAACAGAAGAACCCGAGGAACTCAATTAGCAGCTCTTCCATGAGAGAAAACATCTATAAGTGGTTCAACTCTTGTAATCCTCTACCATGCTTTGTTTTGCTCCTCAGAGATGGACCTGAGTGAGTTTGAGGCGGATAACTCGGTGAGCTGCAGATTGTCGTCGTACATCCCAGACGCGTGTAAAACGGAGGACTGCTGTCTGGGCATCGATGAAGCCGGCAGGGGGCCCGTGCTTGGTGAGCCTCTGTTTGTAAATAACTGTGAACAGAAGATGATTTGTCCAAGATTTTGTCCAAAGCGACTTACAGAAGGGAAAATCGCTGATGCCGCTCGTGGAGATGCTGAGGATTAATCCCAGGACCTCATACGTGCAAAGCATGCGCTCTACCACTGAGCTACACCCCTCCTGATGATTTGACTGATGAACAACGCTGTGTTGCAGGTCCTATGGTGTATGGCATATGCTTCTGCCCCGTCTCCAGAAAGGAAGAGCTGAAAGATCTGAAAGTGGCAGGTCTGACTTGGTTGTTTTTCAGCTCCACACAGATCTCCGTTCTGGTTTAACCGTTTCCCTGTGTTCCAGACTCAAAGACGCTGACGGAGGCAGAGAGAGAGAACCTGTTTCACAAGCTCGACGAGGCTCAGGAGTACATCGGCTGGGCGCTGCAGGTCCTCTCACCCAACACCATCTCCAACAGCATGCTGCAGAGGTACACGCATGCACCGTACGCCGATGTCCAGCTCATCTCTACAGCTAACAGCAGACGAGCCGTGGATCACATACACTGATAAACACAATGAAATCATGTGATGCGACATTTGATAATAAAAATAAATTAAAGGATTTATCAACTAGTCTTATAATGATTTTTTTTCCCTATGCGCATAGAAAAACAAATTAAACAAAGTGTAGATTAAAGACATTTAAAAACTGCAGAGAAAAGCAGGAGGAGAACAAGTGGAGAGAAATAAAGAGGGGAATAGAAAGGAGGGGAGCATCTAAGCATAAGCAAACTAATATAACGAAGAGAAAGAATGTGCTTTTTAAGATTATAGCAGGTCACCTGGATTGTATGTCTTGTTTTGTAATAAATAAATATATACTATGTAAATTTACCATATTTTAATAATTCAAAGTTGCCGTAACAAACCTGTGGGTTGCACGTGTTGAGAGCTGATTAAGGTTATGTGACAGACTTTAGCTGAATAAAACTTTTCTGTCTGAACACTGTCACATGACTTTAATTGCCGTTTCTGCAATTTGTAAATTGTGTTTTACTCATATTGTGATTTAATTGGAATTGCAAGTCATAGTTCAGGCCTACGACAAGAAACGAGGAGTTTTTTACGCTAACGAGACTGAGGAAGCTTGTTCATATCATGATAGCCTAAAACATAGCCTCAAATGTATTTATATACATCTATTATCTAATATAATTATCTATTATATAATATGTGTAGTATATGTGTATATAATATGTGTAGTATAGTGGTAAACAGAAGTTATTAACTTAAACAACTCTGATGAGACGCTTTTCTCTTCTTCCTATTTTTCTGAAATGTCAGTTTTTTGTTTTTTTTACAATTTACTTACTTTGGATATTAAACACATATGTGCTTTCATGGAGGGATGAAAAGCGTGGATTTCTTGCGTCGCTAATTTCTAATTTCCACTGTTTAGTTAGAATACTAAAAGCCCGTAATAGTTCCCCTACCAATGGCTTGAGACCTGAACTCCATGAATGTGTCGACAGAAGCAGCGTTGCTCTCAGAACTACAATATCCAGCTGCAGCGTGTCAGTTTAGTCAGCGAACTGTCAGTCCGACTGACTGATTGAGACTGACCGTCAGTTCATCCAATCAACTACAAAATGCTTAGCTTCTGCTCCCGCCCACTTTCCATAGACCCCCAGAGAAGCTGTAGCTTCAGAGCTTCAGGAAGTTGTCACGGTTGAGTGTTTTATCCACTAAAAACTCCTCAAGTCCCTCAGGCTTTAGCATAGCTGAGTTTACGAGGGGTTACCAGGAAATGAGATTACCTCTCAGTCCAGCAGATGGTGCTAATGCAATAGTAACAAAGAGAATGGACTGATTTTAAACAGCTGAAACAGGTGCTTTAAAGGTCACACACTTATCAGGTTATTTTCAAGAAATTGTAGGGGATACTCAGGTTCCCTTGCCATCTTTTATGCTCTACACCAGCGGTCCCCAACCCCCAGGCCACAGACCGGTCTCGGTCCCTGGGTCACTTGGTACCGGGCTGCACAGAAAGAATAAATAATTTGCACTACTTCCGTTGTATTTATTTCGGAATTTGAATGATGTTTTATTTTGAAAATGATCAAAATTGTTTTCTTATCAGCCACACCTCGAAGACCGGTCCCTGAAAATATTGTCTGACATTAAACCGGTCCGTGACACCAAAAAGGTTGGGGACCGCTGCTCTACACCATCGCTCATAATGATCATCTCCTTGCATTTGAGGCTTAACTTTGACCGAAAGCACGTTCAAACCTTGTTTTCAGAATGAAGTACAATCTGAACGCTCTGTCCCACGATGCTGCCATCGGCCTGGTGCAGTATGCTCTGGACTCGGGGGTTCAGCTCAAGGAGGTGCGTGACAACCCATCAGGATTGAATAAACCCTCTGTCGTTCTCACTCTTCTCAGTTTGGTCTCATTTGTCTCAGGTGTTTGTGGACACCGTGGGTCCAGCTGAGAAGTACCAGGACAAGCTCTCGAAGCGGTTCCCCGGCGTGGAGGTCACCGTGCGTCCCAAAGCTGATTCGCTCTTTCCCATCGTCAGCGCTGCTAGCATCTGCGCCAAGGTAGTCTCCTCGCACACCTAGAGGACACTGAAAGAACTCTTGATGACTAAAACTATTGTTCAACCCTTAACCCTGCATGAGGGTAAATAATAAATCAGATGCAACCATTCCTGACACTTCTTCTTCGATGGGATCAAGGGGTCTGCAAAAGAGGAAGGCCTGTACTCGGGCTGGGCGATATGGACAAAAAAGTAAATCAGGATATTTGTTTTCATATCAGTCGATAACGATAAAACAAAGAGGCTCCTGATTGGATGGCCCAAATCCTGTTATGAATATCCGTCGTGAATGGATGCCAAGAGTAAAAAATTCCAACTTTCTTGGCGTGTACTCCAATGCCACATTATCTAGGATGCCACACTTTTCTGCTCAGATCACATACCTAGCCACTGACTTAACACATCAATCAATAAATTTTTATACAGAGCTTTTTGTAGCAGTTGCTTTCAAAGCAGCTTCACAAAGTCCTGGCGCGGTTCATGAATAACCACACTAATTCCGTTCTTGGTGTGTGAATGCTCTGTGATGGAATCTTTTAGTCGTATGCTGATTATAGTAATAAAACGTTTTTCTTCTGAAAACTTTGCTTTTCTCAACATTAGTTTTGTAGTTGAACCAGCAGGAGAAAAGGGATGTATGCTCCAAATTTTGTAATAAAAAGTATAAAAAAATCACATAAACAGGTTGTTTCTTATCTAATTTTAACCAGCACTTAACTGTATATTTTTACTGTTGAAATAGTTACAGGTACGGTGTGAAAATAAAGAAGGAGAAGGAAAGTGCACCTTTCTTAGCAGTAATAAAAGGCCCCTAGTTTTATTTCTGAAAGCCATTAAACCCTAATCATGTTAAAAACACATTGCGTTCCCATTTTAATCGCACTCTAAGGCTTCGTTTTGATTAGTGCTTGAAGCTTCAGGTGACTGAAGTAAAAAAAAAAAAAAACATCTAATTAAAGCACAGCAGATTGAGATTTTACTATTAATAAAGTAATTTTGCACTGCTAACCTTAAAGCCATGTCAGAAACAGTATCTTACTTTAAATTGATCGGAGCATTTTTGAGCAGACATTTATATTTTCTCTGAAGGTGGCCAGAGATCACGCGGTGAAGTCCTGGAAGTTTGCGGAGGACCTGGGGGACGTGGACACCGATTACGGCTCTGGTTATCCAAACGGTGAGAACATCCTCAGAGTAAACAAGATGTAGTGGTCCCTTCATAATCAGGCAGGCTTGCGTGTTGAGAGCAGATTTTCTGTGTCTCCAGATCCTAAAACCAAGAGCTGGCTGCTGAAGTACCTGGACCCGGTGTTTGGTTACCCTCAGTTTGTGCGCTTCAGCTGGAGCACCGCGCAGACGCTCATGGACAGTAAAGCTGTGGCTGTTCACTGGTCAGTCTGCCAGCAGGGGGCACTGTCTCCTCACTCACTGTGCTTAAAGATCTTGTACCAAGTAGTCCTCGCTGTGGCCTGTAGCACGCTGATCTTATGAACTGACAATATTTAGAAATGCCTTTTTACAACACATTTTGTCCTTCAGAGCTACCATACGACTGTCTAATAAAGAAAATAACAGATTTAATATTTGATATGTGTACACACAATAATAAGGGCACACAGGCTAGTGTTGTGTTCTATTCAAAATGCAAAATATATATATATACGTTTTGGGTTGGGGTTTTTTTTTGCGCAAAAATCAGTTCAGTATTTCACAGCAAAGTTCATAACTTATATAAGACATTAGCTTACAAGTTAGTAGTTCACAAGATAGAAATCATGAAATACAGAAAACACACACACACACACACAACATAAAAATAGTCATTTTAGACCCATCAAACTTAAGCACCTGAGTCTTTTAGTCTGATTCAGCTCAGCTCTGATCTTCAGGTTAAAGTCTCATTTGTTCCTCTCATCTCTTCTCTCTGATGTGAACGAGAGCAGTCCGGCCCCAGGGCCTTCTGTCACGTGACGCTCTCTAATATTTACCAACACAATATGAGCCGGAAACCTACAAGATTCCATCTTTCCCCGAGTCCTTTAGTTCTTCTGTCACGTGACGATCTCTAATATTAACCAAATGCAGTTTGAGTCGGAAACAAAAAAGATTTGTTCTTTCACCGAGTCCTGCGGCTCCTTTCATTCTCTCATCATTAATGATGAGCGCGTTACGCTCAGAAAACTAGAAGAATGTTGCACATGCGCCACTGAACCAATCCCTCTCCAACACAATTCGTTCCTACAGAGTCACTTTAAAGAGTCGTTCATGAATCGTTCATGAACCACACACCACTCCTCGTGATCGCTCCGCTGCAGCTCACCGTGAACGAAGCTCTTCGTCTCATGTGAAGTAAATTACAATGAAATCAACTCCTCCAAAACTCATTTATGTTGTTTTTCATTACCTAAAAATTTCAATGAGCTGGAGGTGAAAGTAACTTTATTAAAATTAAACGTAGCATGTGGATTCTTCTTCTATTGATTTTATGTTGCGTTGTGGATGGTGAACGGCATGGTATGTGAAACAAGCAGTTTTTTCTTTTAAGACGATCCTCTGGAAATTAGGCTGCAGCATTTTAATACGTTATTAAACATTGATCTATCCGTAACAGAGACCTTCCTTCATCTTAAGCATGCGCTGTACCACATCGTCATTGCCGCCTGACAGGCTGCAGCTAGGACAGTCTAGCGTGTTCTCTTCCTAGAAGCACAAGCTTCAATCGATGTCTCTCCGGTTACTCTGACACGGGTCTGTCTGCAGGGATGATGATGAGGTAGACGGAGAGAAGGCGGCCGCTCGTCAGAACAACTCCTCCATGCTCTCCTACTTCAGCCGAAGCAAGCCGCCGGAGCTCTCCAGCGCTCGAGAGGCGCATCGTTTCTTCACCGGGCGCAAACTACAGAGCATCAACAGCCTTTGAACACAAGGACACTCCAGCCACAAGCCAGTCAGGAAACTTTTCCCATAGATTTGTGCGCAAGTTTTTTTTTTCTGTGTGTGTTTAACTAATAAAGGAGATTTTTTTGTGATTTGTTTGATTTTACGCTAAATCAAAACCTACATCAAATTTCTGGGGTTCCCAATCAGGGTTGGGAACAAAACCGAGAATTTATTACAACTCAATTTTATGAGTTTGTTCATAAAAAATAAAAAAAAAAACTGTTGTTTTAAACGAATGACATATAGGAGGAACTACATTATCTGGAAATGTTGTGTGAAGGTTTATAAAATAAATAGAAAATAAGGTTAAATGAATGACTTATATGGAGGGGATCACTGTGTTTTAGACCATTCATTTCATTAGCTTGTTAAGTGCACTTTATAAACTTAAAGTAAAATGATTTTTTTTTTCAATTGACCCTGGGCCGCTTTGAACTGGAGTAGTAGGACATTGAGGTCAGTTGGACCACTAATGTAGTAGATGAACCCTTTTTTTTTTTTTTTTGCGTGATCTTATTTGCTTATTTGGTCTGAATTGGTTCAGACCAAAGCAAGATCGAGTGTAAATGGAAATGTTATATAATTGTAGTTATTATTACAATTTTACCCCTAATGTGGACCACTTTTAGTGGATGGGTGACCAGGAGGAAGAGTGTTTATGATAATAATCCACTTATTAAATAACAGATTTTGATATTTTTTACGTGGAAAAAACACGTTACAAGACAAGACAACAAAACATGACAAGAGTTCCAGTATTTTTCTTACTAAAAAACTACATCTTTCACCTTCGTTTTATTTCAATTTCGTGTTCCTCCCACTAGCAATAACATTCGAGTAACACATAAAAGTTATATAATAAAAACTTTATTTTGTAAATTTAGTCGAAGTTTGCTTCTGACGAAGGCATGCATAGCTGGTGGGAGCCGTTAAATTCCTCCGCGACACTAGGAGGAGGCACGACGTACACAGACGCCAGTCCAAAACCAACGAAGAAGACGCCAGGCGCCAGTTTCCGCTTAAGCAGTGCAGTGTGGTGAGTCTGAGTCGATTCTTTCAGCATTTTTAGCTTTAAATAGTGGTTTTGCTTTTCAGTTTTAGTTTAACATTTTAAACTTTGATTCAGATTGTGATTCGAAAACGCCAATATCGCTTATTTTTTTGTTTTAGCTGATCACATTAGCGTCCTGCTAAGTTCAATCTCACTGTTTACAGAAAGAAGCTCCTTAATCATGGACATACGACCGAACCACACCATCTACATCAATAATGTTAACGACAAGATCAAGAAAGAAGGTACTCTAATCTGTTTGTTTCTTATGAAAAGGCTTTCATGGTGTTTTTAACTCTGATGTTCACCTGTTTCCAGAGCTGAAGAGAGCTCTCTACGCCTTGCTCTCTCAGTTCGGACAGATTCTGGACATCGTGGCGTTGAAGACCATGAAGATGAGAGGACAAGCCTTCGTGATCTTCAAGGAGCTTTCAGCAGCCACCAATGCTCTCCGGCAGCTGCAGGGCTTTCCTTTCTTCAACAAACCCATGGTTGGCATTATTTCTGGAAACCATAAAAGCAATGGCATCACCTTGAATAGTACGTTCTCGCAGCTTGATGAGAAGGATAGAAAGATGTTCATGTCTGCCTGCTTCACAGAGAATCCAGTACGCGAAAACAGACTCCGATCTTGTCTCCAAGATGAGAGGCTTGTATGGAGATAAAGAGAAGAAGAGGGAGAAGAAGAAGAAGGCACAGGAGCTGGCCAACATCAACAAGAAACCTGCAGTGAGTTTGGGCGCCTCATGTGATCCGCATGATGTAGTTTTATGTTCACGTTAATTAATGGGAATATAAAAATATTTCCGCAGAGCTCTGCAAACACACAACCTCCGCCTCCAGCCACAGTTCAGGTATGTCACAGGTTTTTATCGAACGGTTGTTTTTGTGGGATATGGTACAGGTTTTTATATAGTTTGATGTGTTTGTGCGAGTGCGTATGTTTTGTTTTGATTATTAGAAACTTGTTTTTTCAGATCCCCGACAATCCACCAAATTACATCCTGTTCCTGGATAATCTCCCGGAAGAAACCAACGAGATGATGCTCTCCATGTTGTTCAACCAGTACGGTCGAACTATTTTTCATTCACTTTCATTTCATAACGTTAATATTAAGAAGCTGTTTCACAAACAGTTGGCAAAATAAATTGTTTTGTCTTTTTGATACACATCTCATAATTGAGATACGCTGTCTAGAAAAATCTCTTTAGGTGAGTGTAATGAACTTCCGTATAAGTACACTATCAAGCTTTAAAGAAAAACACAAACTGAATTGTAAAAGTTAATATTTGTATTTAATTTGGCTATGTTCGATAACTGAAGGTGGGGAATATAGAATTAAGGATTCTCGGGAATTTTGGAACTTCAGAAGTCCTTTGTGGTCTCTCACTTCCTGCTTCCTCTCCTCAGGTTTCCTGGCTTTAAGGAAGTGCGTCTGGTTCCTGGGAAGCACGATATTTCGTTCGTGGAGTTCGAAAGCGAGACGCAAGCCGGCGTGGCGAAGGACGCGCTGCAGGGCTTCCGGATCACAGCCACGTGCGCCATGAAGATCACCTACGCCAAAAAGTGATCCCTTTTTATCTCCTGGACTGTTCTTGAGGTTTTGAATGTGAGTTCGGAGCTAGTTGCCCCTTTTCTGTTCTGTGATTTCTGTGGAAGCGTTTCAGATCCTGAGGATGATGCGACGCTCTTGGAAAGATTTATTTTTATTTTTTTAGCGCTCTTCACAAATAAAACACGTGTTCCTATCTCTTGGATTGGTTCTTCTGACTCTCGTTTACTAAAAAGATAGATTTATTCGGGTGGAAAAAATAGAGCAAATTGAAGAATCTGGGTAGTGATTTTGCACACTGGTGTCTCCTGATAAGTGACTTGACTTACAAAATCTGAGACTTGCTAAATAGTTCAAACAGCTCATAAATGTAATTAGTTCCTGCCCACCTCTGCGTCTGAGCATCCTTTCGTTGTTTTGGCGGACAAAACAATCCACTCATTTATACTGCTGTAAAACTATCAGATAAACATTGTCTTCTTTTGTTTTTTTTTTGTTTGTGTTTTTCCATAAATGTGTTAATCAACCTCAGTATTGTCCAAAAGTATATAAAAAAAAGGTTAACACAGGATTCTGAATTTTTAATTGCAAAAAATACTGATTTTGGGGAAATCCTCCAACTAAAGGACTTCAAATATGAATGAATTTAACATGAAAGGCAATTCCAAACTGGCTTTTTTGTTTTCCTTCATTAAGGGTTCGTGCGTGAGAATGATTAGTTACAGCAGTTGTCACTCGTTTTTAGTTTTTCTGCAGCATCAGATTGAAATGTTTTCTCTCATTTACTATTAGAGCTCCATTGGCTTCCATTATAAACACATTTTTGAATTTCAACACTTTGACTCGATGTAGCCATGCGTTTTCTGTTGCTGGGTTGTTTTTTTCTGGTTGAAAAGAGGTCAAACGTGACATTTTGACCGTTGATCTTCAGCTGGCACCCTCAACTCTTTACATAAAATACAAAAAAAAACATAGTTTCTGGTTTTTACAATCAGTTGTACAAGTGTAACAGTAAATTGTGTGTGTGTGACCATTTATGTGCTTACCTCGACATGTCTTAAAATAAGTACGTCAGCTCTCAGAACTACATGGAGTAAATAATTGTAAATAAAGTGTTTTTATGCACTTTGGCGCTTTATATTGCCTTTAGGTGTAAGCACAGATTAATGGAAAAGTACCAAACTAACCAAACACAATAGAAAAGCTCCTTGTTTCCTTTAGTTTCAGTGCTGAGCTTGAATCAGAATAATTCTCATTTGGGACTCACTTCTCTTTCGAACTCTGTGACTGAAGGGCGCTCGGCTCTGAGGTTTCGTGATTCACTTTTCAGGATGATAAATTCAGTGGGTTTCTGCTCATGGATTTGAGCACCTGCTGACAAAATGATCGATAGCTGCAGAGTTATTACAGAACCTTACTGACGTACAAACCATAGTTATACTCTTACCTTCAGCCAAACAAGCTCTGGTTTCTTTCCTAGCGTGTACTCTGGGGAACACACCAACAACAACTCTGTTTTTCAATCTTATTCAAACAGGGAAAGCTGGTCTTCGAAGGTGTGTGCAGTATGCCGAATAAAGCTTTTATGCTCCCCATCAGTTATTTTTTAAATGTTATTATATTTTTGCTCCCCATCCCAGTTAACTTTTTTATTTTATCATTCCTTTGCTTCCCATCGCTGTCATTTTTAGATAATATTTGCTCCATATCTCTCATTTTAAATGTATCTCCATCCCTGAGTTTTTTTTTTATTTATTTATATATATATATTCTTAAGTTTTTTTAACATATTTTATGTTATAATAATGACCGAAAAACCCATTACATATTTTAAAAAGCAGCCCAAATTTTATAGACGTGCCCAAATATAATTTTCCCATCCCAACATGACAAAAAATTGCCAAATCTGGCAAAACTGAATAAGTTTCCCAATAATTTAGTTGAGAAACCTCTTCATGCAGAGCATCTCCCTGCTTCACTGCGATTGGTCAAGACAGCTCAAGACTACAACCACACATTCATGCAAAATGCTCATAAATAATATGATGCAACCCCAGAACGATAAAATATCCATTAAAACAGATTTGGTTAAAAACTAACAAATTATTCTGTGAGAATATGTGTTTCTCTGATGAACTCTCGTATCTAACATCTATATAATGTCTTAAACCCTGTGCGATCTTTTCACTTTTGTGTTTGACATAAATCAGTGCCCACTCAAGGCAGACGGGACTATTTGTGTTATGCTTGAGCCTTGTGAGACAAAAAGGTTTGTTTGGATAGTTTCATCACATGGCAAAGTTCCACAAACCATGGCAACCAGTGTTCCACGCAATTAAATTGGTCATGTTTTGTATTTATTAGAGGCTACTCTCATCACTCAGACAGCTGGGGACCTGACCACGGCGCCGCTGACATTTCCCAACAGGCTGTTTTTTAAAATGTCATGATGAGGGGTTTGCATAATAACCAGCAAAGATAATCAGTAGAGTCCCAGCACTTAGCGGCCTTTGCACTGCATCGGCGAATGAAAATAAGCAAAGGTAGGCACAATAAGTCCATTAAACCCTGTTTGATAAGAGGCAGATGAAAATGAAATGTGTCCTCTTGGGATTGGGTCGGAGCAGGTGAGTTTAATTGGATAATTTGAAGAGGAGAGAAGAGCAGACCTTTTGTTCTCTGGCGGCAGTGAGTAGCCACTCTCCAAAAACAGACCAAAACCGATTAACAGAAGAAGTGGTGTTGCCCTTTAGGATCACTTCCTTACTCTGAGAAATGTGATTGAAACACTATTTTAAAACTCTTTTAAGTGCTCCAAAAACAGCACTGGAACCAACCAAAGCCCTTAGTGACAGAACCCATCTAGACCGAAACACATCTTTTCTATTCAGTAAGCAGTAGTCTCTTCTAGTGGCCACAAAGTGAGTGAGGAACAAGCAGAGAGAGTGAAGGTAGACAAGCTTTCAACTTGGTCTAGATGAACAATGATGGCACAAAGAGACGTGGCGAGTCTTAATGCTTAGCAGCCTCTACATTGCGTGCTGGCGAATGAAAATAAGCAAAGGTAGGCACAATCCACAGTCCATTAAACCCTGTTTGATAAGAGGCAGATGAACATGAAATGTGTACTCTTGGGATTGGCTCGGAGCAGGTGAGTTTAATTGGATAATTTGAGAAGAGCAGACCTTTTGTTCTCTGGGGGAATGAGTAGCCACTCTCCAAAAACCGATCAACCGAAAAGCTGGTCTTGTCCTTTAGGCTACACTTGAAGTTATTATCACCAACGATCTTCTAACAATCCCTAGTAATTAAATCTATCAAACAATAGCTGGTAACAAACAAAAGAACCCAATATTAACCACCTGAAACATCCTACCTTCCTATAGACAATGATCACGAGCTTACTCTGAGAAATGTGATTAAAGTGCTATTTTAAAACGCTGTGAGACGCTCCAATCACGGGTTCTAAGTTGCGAGTAACAGATTTGAAGTCACGCTGGAACCAGCCAAAGTCCCCACCCCTCTAAACTCCAAGCAGTGGTCTCCTCTAGTGCCCATAAAGTGAGTGAGGAACAAGCAGAGTGTGCAATGGCAGGCAGCTTACAGCTGGTGAAGAGGGAGAATGGTGTCAGAGAGGCGAGGTAAAACATTTTTTATAAACCTTCTTGAAACATCTCCTCTAGTAACAGAGCCCCTCTGACCAGAAGTATTTTTCTGTTTGGTAAGCAGCAGTCTTGGGAAGCCCCACAAACCATTTGAGGAGCAAGCTGAGTGGTTAATGGCAGATGGAAGTGCTAACAGCCAAAGTGAGGTGTAGTGACTAAAACGCGATAACAAACATTGCTTATATTCATCAGAAGTCCACTTCTTGAACATTACAGGTTTAGATGCAGCAAGGATTTGCAATTGGCCGGAAAGAAGAATGATGTCACAAAGAGGCGGAGTAAGCGGTGTAAGTAAGTAAGGAACCATCTTAAAACATTCCCTTTTGTAAATGATCCCAATATAACTGGAACCCTTCTATTTTATTCAGCGAGCAGAAGTCTCCCAATGGAGCACAAACTGTGTGAGGAACAAGCAGAGTGGGCAAAGGTAGACGAACTGGTCAGGATGTGGAATGGGGTCACAAAGAGCCAGGGTAAGTGTTGGCGCAATGAAAGAAACAGGCTCCCTAGCAACACACCCTCTTTGAACTGAAAAGATTCTTTAATATTCAGTACCCAGCTGTCTCTCCTAGTGGCCACAAACAAGTCTGAGGAACAAGCAGAGCAAGAGAAATGCAGGTAGTCAGGGGAGGACTAATGGCTGAAAGCCCAACACTTAACAGCTATTGTATGCCTCAAATATCTGCTTTTAGACCTCAGTAACAAACACTTACAGGCTCAGAAGCAGCAAGAATAGCTTGACCAAGATAGACCACGATGTCACAAAGGGGCCTCTCTGAGCTGTATCTCTTCTATTTCATGAGTGAGAAGCAGTTAATCAATCAGTTTTTATAAAGCGCTTCTTTAGCAATTGCTTTCAGAGCAGCTTCACAGAGTCCTCGTGAGGATCAGGTAGAGTAGACAGGAGTTCCTCCGTGAGGGGACTCCCGCTGACTGAGGCTGGTGCTAATCACCTCCTCAGCATAAAGAACATACAAACTTAATATCCATCGACGAACGGTTCGCCGGACAGGACCTGAAAAAAATAAATAAATAAAAACTCTCTTCTAGCGGCGCAAATCGAGTGAGGAACAAGCAGAGAGGACGATGGCAGACAAGTTTCCAGCTAGCAAGATAAAGAACAGTATCGAGACGTTCTCCTGATAACAGAGAACCCTTCTCTTTAACGCAGTGAGCAGCGGTCTCACCAAGCAGCACGATCCGTGTGAGGAACAAGCAGAGCTGGCGATGGCAGACAAATTTCCAACTTGTTGATGGAGCATGACGTCACAAAGAACATCATGTTGAGTAAGTGGAAGAGTTAAAAAGTGTGTTTTTAATCAAGAATTGTGCAGTTAATCGATCTTTGTAAAGGAATTCATAAATACTCCATCAAATCAGCTCCGCTTGTCCAAAATTGCCATTTAAGGTCCCCTTTAAGACTAAAGAAACATAAAGTTTTTGAATGTTGTATTTTAACCGCCTCTTTCTTCTGCCAAGCCATTTTGGATCGTAGTAATCTCCCAGAAAACATTTTCTGATAAAGCCCTCTGATTCTTTCATGGATGCGCATAGCTGTCTACTATTAAAGCCTTAACCACTTTCATAAGCACAGATTATGGTGGAAAGCTCTAATTTGGTCCTTTCTGCATCGTCAGATAACTGTTTAATATTCAGGAGGGCTCTGGTTTGCAAACAAAGTGTCAGAAAATTAATGAGAGACTGCGGAAGATTAAACACAATGGCTACACTGACCTAATTTGGAGTTTGTGAACAGTTATATAAACACGGGTGATTAAGAAAGAACCCTTCCCTAAGGCGCTGACACGCGTGTTATGCTAAAGAAGCCGCTGAGATTCATGGTTCATCAGTCAAGAGGCGCCAAAAGTACCATTGCATTCGTCACGCTGTCAAAACAAATCCTTAGAATTGTATTTTAAGTGCAGCATGGTAAAGATTGGATTTTGCTGTGGTGCTGCGGCTGCTTTAGAGAGATTTTTCAAGATTTCAATACTTTTTTTGTGTTTTTGGCCAAATGTGCGCATTTCAAGGATCTGAAAAAGAGTTCTGAAGAGTCGGCATTGGTTCCCCGCTTTAAAGTGTATTATAAAGTTTCATAACTGATCTTTAACAGAGCTGCGAGTCTGAGGAACATCCAGTTAGAGCTTTACTCCTGAAAAGTGTTTGTGTGTCGAGTTCTCATCTTTAAAAAAAAAGAGTCGACTCAGATTCGCTGAAACGAGTCGTTTCTAGGAGCATTTTCTCAATCTCTGGCAACCCAAAAAAACATCTGATGAGTTTTACATATATAAATTACAAATAAGAGCTGCGAGAAAGGACTTAAGACCTAGAACAGTTATCAGTTTTTTAAGCAACTTTAAACAAGACTTTTCAAGGCCTTTTAAATAAGTCCTGGCAACACCCCCGATTAAACAAAAATGTAGTTTACGAGGAACTGTTTTATATTAGTCTGATTTATTTTGCATCACTGATCTTGGAATTATTCCTAAATTGAACGATGATTATTGTGTCTTTAAATTTGCTTTACTAGAGTTCAGTCTCAATCCTAAAGAGTTGAGTGAAACCAGAAAGAGAAGTAATAACAGGTAAGTGTGCTGCTGAATTTCTGCTTCGCCGAGAGCTGCTTTTGGCTTCAGAGATCTTTTTATAACTCACGGCTCCCTGCTCGGTGAGTGAGTGATTTAGAGAAAGCCAGGGAAAGCGTCGATCTGACATCCTCTCCTGTCGGTGGCAGAGCTATAAATTTGGAGGTTTTCTCAGGAGTCCGTGCCTGAGGAAGGCAGCGTGATGCTCCTCGCAGTCAACAGGCCCCTAAATCTTTAATACTACACCTGTTTCGCTTTCTCCAGCAGGCCTGGGCTCTCTCCATCCAGGGTCAGACAGAGGCTCGTCTGCAATCTCTGGAAGAAAATGGAGTGACGTTAATGTTAAATAAACAAACTGGGGCAGTTGTTGTCCGGTGGATGAGGAGATCGACTTGTGTCCGGAAGGTCGCAGGTTCAAACCCAGATCCACCGAGTTGAGGGTGGAGGGAGCGATGAAACACTTGCTCTTCATCTTCAGCAACTGCTCCCCGGGCCCCGCAGCAATGGCTCCCACTGCTCCGGGTGAGTGCTCACGGTGTGTTTGTTCACTGCTGTGTGTGTGTGTGTACACTGGGATGGGTTACTTTCAATTGAAAAACACTTTATTGTAAATCATTCTTCATTTTATTTTCTTCCGTTTCAGCTTTAAAGATTTGCCCGCCGTAACACATTGCTGGGGTTCATATCATAAAAAGAGAGGCCTGCGCTGATTAAAAATGCAAAAAGTCCCTGAAATGACAACCTGCCGCTCAGAGGGGACAGTCTATACCTTCAACAGACATGCTTTATATTTAACCCTAGATGAATAATGCAAGCCAGCCATCTCAAGCACATGAATTAGTGATTTAAAGCAGCTTCACCTCGAAAGAGCTGCCTTACCTGTGATAGAAATCATTATTTCTACTCAACCCTTCTGCAGAATGAATGGAGCACGAAGAAAAGAAGAATACCAATCAATCTAAATGTTTTTATATAGCGCTTTATTAGCAGTTGCTTCAAAGCAGCTTCACAAAGTCCCAAAGTGGATTAAGAGTTCAAAAGGAAAAAGAAATAAATTTTCTGTTTAATTGCCACCTTTTTTAGACTTTAAGGGAAAGTGTTTCGCAACTTCCAGATACTTTTTGAGGAATTCTTTTGCTTTAAATCTCAAACTTGCTCAATTTTAACATGAGCATGAATACATGTTGTATTGTGGAGTGTGATCACGTCAAAGATGTGTGCATGAAATTACAGAATAAAAGCATACATTTAGTGGATTTTTAGGTTAAATGTTAAATTTTGGTCTGCAACGACTTGTCGGTTATCGTCAACAATAGAGTTTGTTGACAGCAAATTGGTGTCAACTAATCAGGATGCACAGTTTCTATGCATTAAATCTTAAAGTTATCAAGAATTTCAGCATAATCGGATATAAACGAGTTAAAGAAACACGAGAGAAGCTTCTCACCAGTTATTTGAGTTTATGAGTGCTGTTTATTTATTAATATCCTCAAAGAGAGCTTCCAAGGACGAAAAATACCGAACTAAAACTACGTAGGCTGTTATTTTTTTAAGATCGTCAAATACAATCTGATACATTTTTGTCTACCAATTTTAAAATTAGTATTAGTAAATGTGCCGAATCATCAATTAAACGGCTAATTAAAAGAGAAAGCTAGAATGAAAAAAAGCACAAAAATAGAATAAAAATGTTAACATTTATTGTACAATACAATACAATCCAGTCACAAAATAGAAACATAAACAGAAAACATAAATCGAAACATCGCATTTCGCACAGTGAAAAAAAAACACGTTTATCCGTTTAGTCGATTCCGTGAAATAACAAACGCCGACTAATTGGCAACAGGAATAATCGTTAGCTGCAGCCCTAGCTAAAATCTTGTGCTTTAACATACAATAAAATCGGGGGAAAACAAGCAATTTAAGTTTCATTCATTTAATACCATTCCATATTTCAAGGCATGATTGGCTCCCACTCAAGGGGCCCCTAAAAGGTTGGGGTCCCATGGCAGTTGTGGTATCTCTTCACCTGTAAGTCGTGTGGAACAGATCACAGGTTTTTCTCGCTTAGAATTATCGATTCTATTTTACTTCTGCAGAAAGTAATTTACAGACATTATGAATTTAAGAGTGCGTTCACATGAATTGCTTCTTGTTAAACTGCCAGAACTCACAGCTTTGATTAATTTATTCTCATCCCTGAAACATGACTGTTACAAAAATAGCCTCATAGTTTATAAATATTAACCCAAGAACATAACGTCTGTTATCTTTTGTTTATTGTTCTATTCCTGCCCTGATTGAGATCTTCTGATGGGAAAAGGTTTGTTCCTGCAGCAGCGTCGCTAGAGGGCAGGAGGAGGAGGAGGAGGAGGAGGAGGAGGAGGAGGAGGAGGAGGAGGAGGAGGAGGAGGAGGAGGAGGAGCAGCAGGAGCAGGAGGAACACAGTCAGCAGACAGCAGAGCTCCGGACGAGATGTGTCCTGTCCTCACGAGGGGTGAGACAGCCAGCGTGAAGGTAAGCCAGAGCCGGTCGCTTCCTTTAGGATTTCTTTTTTATTTGGCTTTTCTGATTTAACACTTTTATTTTTAAACACAAGTTTGCTTCATGCAGAAATAGATTCATGCAGGCTCCTGATAGAAACAGGTTTCTGCTCATCATAGACTGCAAGAAAAAGTAAAAATAAATAAATAAAAGATTCAGAGCACTGCTGCAGTTTTTTCAAGAGCGTGAACTAAAAACTACTTTTAGATTTTATTCCACTGTTTTTACAAGGTGATCTGCTGCTTTTAAATGGTGTTATGAAATACTTATTTAAGTATATATATATTATATATATATATATATATATATATATATATATATTATATATATATATTGATATAGATATATATATATATTGATATAGATATATATATATTGATATAGATATATATATATATATATAGATATATTTTACAGTAAATACACAGTTACTGATTCTGCTCATCATAGACTGCAAGAAAAGTAAATAAATAAATAAATAAATAAAAGATTCAGAGCACTTTTTTTTCAGGACCGTGAACTAGAACTACTTTTAGATTTTATTCCACTGTTTTTACAAGGTGATCTGCTGCTTTTAAATGATGTTAATTATTTAATAGACATTTTAATAAGACAATTTTTTTTTTCTGTATCTATTTCGGTATATTTTACAGTAAATACACAGTAACTTCCAGCTTTTCGGTCACACTGTTCACATTTGTATGATTCTTTCAGGTAAATTTGCAAACATTCTCTAACAAAGAATTCTTTGCATCTATTCGAGCTCGTCAATTAAACTTGCTTTAATTATTCCCCAAAAGTTTTGACGATTGTGGCAAACAATCAGAATAATTGAGGATTCTAATACCTGCATTAGTAATCGATGGGCAGATCTCCGAACAGCTTTCACACTGGGGATGAAATATTCAGATTTATAGATTTCTCACCTCATTTTAATACGATTATAACCTCAGTTTGAATTTGTCGCATATTCGTTGTGTTGTGAAGAGTGTTCCGTTAACCCTTCAGACCCTGCATCCTTTACCTCTACGAGCCAGCCAACTATTTTAAGGAATTTATTCACTTAAAAAGAATTTTAAAAGGCTTTACGATTCATTTTTGTGATATTTGAAGGTAGTTTGTTAACTGGATGTTTGACAAAATGAACAATTTAATTCACATTTGATTATTTTGCTTATAGACAAAACATCTTTTTGCGTATTATATTTGTTCTTCAAAAGTACATACATTGAATCATGATTTTCAGTGCAATGGCCCAAACAAAAGTTATGTTTTTAAACTCTTTTATTAAAGCAAATCTCTTTTCTTTCTGTAATAGCTAGAAACTAATTTGGCTGCAGACTGAAGTCGATGCACTGTTTTACTGGTGTTTAACTTTTTGTACAAATTTATGGCTGTAAAAAATGTCAGAAATGTCTATTTTTATTACCTAAATCTGTTAATCAAGCTCCGTTTCGATGAAACATTCCAAACCCGGTTTGGGAGAAATAACACAAAATTACTGTCATTAATTTCAATAAAAAGGGAATTATAAACAGGGTATGTTCTTTATCTTCCTCATGGTTTTGGAGAAGTAAAAAAATAGGAACATTGGCTTAGATAGTAAGTTTACCCTCGGGCGGTGTTTGGGGTCGGGTGGAGCCGTTGATTATTGGGGAGTTTAATTCACCCAATCAACACATTTTACGTTAAATGTTTAAAGAATATTTACTTTAGCCAAGAAACAAGTGATATAAACAGCAAATATACTTTATTTATTGCTCTTTAATCAAATTTCTTCACATTTAGAGTTTAAACCATATGTGGAGTTCTCGTTATTGTTATTTTGGCAGAGATCTGCTAGACTCATTACATTCTGGAGCTCTTAATTCACACAATCATAGCATTTTATACAAAAATGTTATGTTTATGTGGGATTTATTTTTGTGTGGAAGACAGAATAAAGGTCTTCTTCTATTTTCTCTCTTTTGCATGCTCCGGGTCCAGTAGAGCGATCACCTCGTGTGTAATAATAAAAGTGTAGAGAGGATACAGTGTGGGGTCATAAATAATCTGTTGTGATGATGTTTTTCACAGAAATGTGCCAATCACAGAGAATCTCAGCTTCTAATAATAATTGCTTGTATAATTTTTCTTCTGATGAAAACTGAAAACGGGTCCCACAGACCCGAACACCTCTCAAGGGTTAACTAGTTAAAAAAAATTGTTTATTTATTGTCTGTTGATTTTGTATCCTATTACAGTCTATAAATTCAGAGTAGTTTTTATCTAACTAAATAAATAAAACGTGTTAAAACCCCAACCGCTGCTCTTACTAGTAAACCTCTCCCTTAAATGGTTGACATCGATGTTCAAAGCCCCCATTCTTCTTCCGTTTCAGAAGCTAATTCAGCTGAAAGATCTGATTTAACCCTGTGCACATCGCAGACACGCCGAGCCCCAAATGCTGTTTCTTTTAGAACACATTCTGTGCAGAAAGTCAGAAATACAATGTTGGGTTTGAACACAAACATGAGCTGAGGCTGAAGAACATCAACATAATCCTTCCTCTCAGAACACAGATCCACAAACCTGGAGCTGACGAAGCACATGATCCACTGAGTCATAAAGCCCTAACTGTCCGAAGTTTAGGGTTACAGCGTGTCTGTGCTACATTAACCCCGGCGTGAAGGTAAACCAGAGCAGAACGCTTCCTTTGACATCTCAGAAAAAGTATCTTCTGTTTTGACAAAACTGATCTGGGAGAAATAACACAGAATTACTTTCAATACAAACTAGTTTTTTTTAGGTTCCTCATGGTTTTGGAGATGTGAAAAAAATACGAACATTGGCTTAGAAAGTAACTTAACTAGTTAAAATAATAGTTTATATGTTGTCTAATGTTCATTGTATATTATTATAGTTATAGTCTATATATTTCATCTAGTTAAAAAAAAAACTGAGCCATTTTTCAATAAAATGTGTTAAAGTAACTCTGAGGTGAGTTTGGGATTTAATTTGACCAGATCTTTCTCAGTGTTTTAGCAAATGGAATGATTTTTGGTGAAAAATTTTGTTTTAATTATTTTTAGGAAAATATTTAGGACATAAGTCTACAACAAAATCAATAAAGGGAAGATGAATATATCTAAAGAGATGCACTTTTATATGTGTTGTATGTATATTTATCTTTGCACCAATCGATATTCCAATATTGGTGTGATAACAATTCAAACTACTTTCTAGCTCACTGAAACGCAGTTTCTAACAAAGAACAAGTTATACTTTATCGGCAAAGTTTAACTCCGTCATCCAGTGTTTAAAACGGGGAATTGTAGTCGAAAATAATTGGTACAATAGGATTGTTTCAGCTGACCAAGAGGAGCTCAAATCAAATGTGGTTTTAATTCGGTGAGTTTTGGGGATGGAGAAGTGCGTCTTTTATGACCCCACCTCATAATATGTTTTTTCCATCTCAAGGGAAGGGTTTGAAGTGAATGGAATAAGTTTGATTGGAAGCTTTTCCGAGTGAGAAGAGCTCACAGAAACACATTTATCCTCTGAAAGGCTAAGAGACAGAGCTCAGGGATGGGATGCTTTCTCCTCTCTAAAGCTGAACTAAAGAGACACCAGACCATGTCAGTGCCAGGCTACCAGTACGAGTGAGCTTGGGCTAACTTGTGTAAACTTGTGTTTTGTAGATTAAAAGTATGGAAGGCCCCTGAGATACGGCTGACTGATAAACAGAAGATGGGAGACGAAAACTCAAGCGCTACCATTACAGCATGGACCCTTCTCCCCGCATCAGAAAGCCCTCAGGAGATCTTGCCAAGTTACAACGTTCCACTGGACTACGAGGTCCCAGTTGACGAGATCCCCGACACGACTCAAGGACGGGCGTTTTTTGTGGCGACGATTGTAATCGCAGTGGTCCTCGTCTGTATTATGCTGGTCTGTGGCATTGGGAATTGCATCTTCATTGCATCATTGGCACGCTACAAAAAACTAAGGAATCTCACCAACTTGCTGATTGCAAACTTGGCAATATCAGACTTCCTGGTGGCCATTGTCTGCTGCCCATTTCTGGTGGATTATTACGTGATCAAGAGACTGTCGTGGGATCATGGGATTGTACTGTGCATCTCCATAAACTACCTGAGGACTGTGTCACTTTATGTCTCCACTAACGCCTTGCTAGCCATCGCTGTGGATAGGTGAGAGCTTGTTTCTGAGCTTGGGTTGTCATGAAATGTTCTGACCATGGTTAGGGAAGGGTTGCTGTTAAAGAAGTTCCTCTAAAGTGAGATGGGGTTAGGGAAGGGTTGCTGTTAAAGATGTTCCTCTAAAGTGAGATGGGGTAAGGGAAGGGTTGCTGTTAAAGATGTTCCTCTAAAGTGAGATGGGGTTAAGGAAGGGCTGCTGTTAAAGATGTTCCTCTAAAGTGAGATGGGGTTAGGGAAGGGTTGCTGTTAAAGATGTTCCTCTAAAGTGAGATAGGGTAAGGGAAGGGTTGCTGTTAAAGATGTTCCTCTAAAGTGAGATGGGGTAAGGGAAGGGTTGGTGTTAAAGATGTTCCTCTAAAGTGAGACGAGGTTAGGGAAGGGCTGCTGTTAAAGATGTTCCTCTAAAGTGAGACGGGGTAAGGGAAGGGTTGCTGTTAAAGATGTTCCTCTAAAGTGAGACGGGGTTATGGAAGGGCTGCTGTTAAAGATGTTCCTCTAAAGTGAGACGGGGTTTGAGAAGGGCTGCTGTTAAAGATGTTCCTCTAAAGTGAGATGGGGTTAAGGAAGGGCTGCTGTTAAAGATGTTCCTCTGAAGTGAGACGGGGTAAGGGAAGGGTTGCTGTTAAAGATGTTCCTCTAAAGTGAGACGGGGTTTGAGAAGGGCTGCTGTTAAAGATGTTCCTCTAAAGTGAGATGGGGTTAAGGAAGGGCTGCTGTTAAAGATGTTCCTCTAAAGTGAGATGGGGTAAGGGAAGGGCTGCTGTTAAAGATGTTCCTCTAAAGTGAGACGGGGTTTGAGAAGGGCTGCTATTAAAGATGTTCCTCTAAAGTGAGATGGGGTTAAGGAAGGGCTGCTGTTAAAGATGTTCCTCTAAAGTGAGACGGGGTTATGGAAGGGCTGCTGTTAAAGATGTTCCTCTAAAGTGAGACGGGGTTTGAGAAGGGCTGCTGTTAAAGATGTTCCTCTAAAGTGAGATGGGGTTAAGGAAGGGCTGCTGTTAAAGATGTTCCTCTGAAGTGAGACGGGGTAAGGGAAGGGTTGCTGTTAAAGATGTTCCTCTAAAGTGAGACGGGGTTTGAGAAGGGCTGCTGTTAAAGATGTTCCTCTAAAGTGAGATGGGGTTAAGGAAGGGCTGCTGTTAAAGATGTTCCTCTAAAGTGAGATGGGGTTAAGGAAGGGCTGCTGTTAAAGATGTTCCTCTAAAGTGAGATGGGGTAAGGGAAGGGTTGGTGTTAAAGAAGTTCCTCTGAAGTGAGACGGGGTAAGGGAAGGGTTGCTGTTAAAGATGTTCCTCTAAAGTGAGACAGGGTTTGAGAAGGGCTGCTGTTAAAGATGTTCCTCTAAAGTGAGATGGGGTTAAGGAAGGGCTGCTGTTAAAGATGTTCCTCTAAAGTGAGATGGGGTTAAGGAAGGGCTGCTGTTAAAGATGTTCCTCTAAAGTGAGATGGGGTTAAGGAAGGGCTGCTGTTAAAGATGTTCCTCTAAAGTGAGACGGGGTTTGAGAAGGGCTGCTGTTAAAGATGTTCCTCTAAAGTGAGATGGGGTTAAGGAAGGGCTGCTGTTAAAGATGTTCCTCTAAAGTGAGACGGGGTTAGGGAAGGGTTGCTGTTAAAGATGTTCCTCTAAAGTGAGACGGGGTTAGGGAAGGGTTGCTGTTAAAGATGTTCCTCTAAAGTGAGATGGGGTTAGGGAAGGGTTGCTGTTAAAGATGTTCCTCTAAAGTGAGACGGGGTTAGGGAAGGGTTGCTGTTAAAGATGTTCCTCTAAAGTGAGATGGGGTTAAGGAAGGGCTGCTGTTAAAGATGTTCCTCTAAAGTGAGACGGGGTTAGGGAAGGGCTGCTGTTAAAGATGTTCCTCTAAAGTGAGATGGGGTTAAGGAAGGGCTGCTGTTAAAGATGTTCCTCTAAAGTGAGATGGGGTTAGGGAAGGGTTGCTGTTAAAGATGTTCCTCTAAAGTGAGACGGGGTTAGGGAAGGGTTGCTGTTAAAGATGTTCCTCTAAAGTGAGATGGGGTAAGGGAAGGGCTGCTGTTAAAGATGTTCCTCTAAAGTGAGACGGGGTTTGAGAAGGGCTGCTGTTAAAGATGTTCCTCTAAAGTGAGATGGGGTTAAGGAAGGGCTGCTGTTAAAGATGTTCCTCTAAAGTGAGACGGGGTTAGGGAAGTGTTGGTGTTAAAGATGTTCCTCTAAAGTGAGACGAGGTTAGGGAAGGGCTGCTGTTAAAGATGTTCCTCTAAAGTGAGACGGGGTTTGAGAAGGGCTGCTGTTAAAGATGTTCCTCTAAAGTGAGACGGGGTTAGGGAAGGGTTGCTGTTAAAGATGTTCCTCTAAAGTGAGATGGGATAAGGGAAGGGCTGCTGTTAAAGATGTTCCTCTAAAGTGAGACGGGGTTTGAGAAGGGCTGCTATTAAAGATGTTCCTCTAAAGTGAGATGGGGTTAAGGAAGGGTGCTGTTAAAGATGTTCCTCTAAAGTGAGACGGGGTTAGGGAAGGGTTGCTGTTAAAGATGTTCCTCTAAAGTGAGACGGGGTTAGGGAAGGGTTGCTGTTAAAGATGTTCCTCTAAAGTGAGATGGGATAAGGGAAGGGCTGCTGTTAAAGATGTTCCTCTAAAGTGAGACGGGGTTAAGGAAGGGCTGCTGTTAAAGATGTTCCTCTAAAGTGAGACGGGGTTAGGGAAGGGTTGCTGTTAAAGATGTTCCTCTAAAGTGAGATGGGATAAGGGAAGGGCTGCTGTTAAAGATGTTCCTCTAAAGTGAGACGGGGTTTGAGAAGGGCTGCTATTAAAGATGTTCCTCTAAAGTGAGATGGGGTTAAGGAAGGGCTGCTGTTAAAGATGTTCCTCTAAAGTGAGACGGGGTTAGGGAAGGGTTGCTGTTAAAGATGTTCCTCTAAAGTGAGACGGGGTTAGGGAAGGGTTGCTGTTAAAGATGTTCCTCTAAAGTGAGATGGGGTTAGGGAAGGGTTGCTGTTAAAGATGTTCCTCTAAAGTGAGACGGGGTTAGGGAAGGGTTGCTGTTAAAGATGTTCCTCTAAAGTGAGATGGGGTAAGGGAAGGGCTGCTGTTAAAGATGTTCCTCTAAAGTGAGACGGGGTTTGAGAAGGGCTGCTATTAAAGATGTTCCTCTAAAGTGAGATGGGGTTAAGGAAGGGCTGCTGTTAAAGATGTTCCTCTAAAGTGAGATGGGGTTTGAGAAGGGCTGCTGTTAAAGATGTTCCTCTAAAGTGAGATGGGGTTAAGGAAGGGCTGCTGTTAAAGATGTTCCTCTAAAGTGAGATGGGGTAAGGGAAGGGTTGGTGTTAAAGAAGTTCCTCTGAAGTGAGACGGGGTAAGGGAAGGGTTGCTGTTAAAGATGTTCCTCTAAAGTGAGATGGGGTTAAGGAAGGGCTGCTGTTAAAGATGTTCCTCTAAAGTGAGATGGGGTAAGGGAAGGGTTGGTGTTAAAGAAGTTCCTCTGAAGTGAGACGGGGTAAGGGAAGGGTTGGTGTTAAAGATGTTCCTCTGAAGTGAGACGGGGTAAGGGAAGGGTTGGTGTTAAAGATGTTCCTCTGAAGTGAGACGGGGTAAGGGAAGGGTTGGTGTTAAAGATGTTCCTCTAAAGTGAGATGGGGTTAAGGAAGGGCTGCTGTTAAAGATGTTCCTCTAAAGTGAGATGGGGTAAGGGAAGGGTTGGTGTTAAAGATGTTCCTCTGAAGTGAGACGGGGTAAGGGAAGGGTTGCTGTTAAAGATGTTCCTCTAAAGTGAGATGGGGTAAGGAAGGGTTGGTGTTAAAGAAGTTCCTCTGAAGTGAGACGGGGTAAGGGAAGGGTTGCTGTTAAAGATGTTCCTCTAAAGTGAGACGAGGTTAGGGAAGGGTTGCTGTTAAAGATGTAGCTCAATGACAGAAACTCTCACAATAAGATATCGTAAAGGTACACAGCGGGGACACCAGGGGCTTTTATGAATGCTGTCAAATTTTTCAGGTTTTCAATTTTCTGTTTTATATCAAATAACTTTTAGCTTAGTTTTTAGGGCATATACTCGGTTGAGAGATATGATTGCATCAAAAGCATTGAAAATCATATTTGCAGCTACCAAATCATTAGCTCCTCTTGAATCCATCTTGAACGCTGGATTAGAGCAGAGGTGACAGACTCCTTCAGCACTCAGGTTGCACCTGCGTGTGAAGAATTGCCACAGACTTGCATCACATTAAGCTGTTTGCTGAGGCTATAGGGCATTAGCATCTCAATATGTGAATGGCCAGAAAGAACAGGCCGTGTTTAGCCTATGGCGATAGGCAGCGCATGGAAATCTCAGTCTTAGATGTCAGCGGAAGGCTCCACGAGCATGTCAGAAAATTAGCATCTGACAAAAATAGCACAGCACATCCGGCAGCGCCATCGCCGTTAAACGTGGCTGAAAATATGGTGATGTCAAACTGCAGCGGAGCCTCAGTCCATCCCCAGGAAATATATCCCAATCTCGTCTCGCGTTAAAGCAAGAGTAAACAGTAAATCAGTGAATAAAGCAACCTCTTCCCTTACACTGAGCATTTGGAGCTTGTCGTTTACTGAAAAAAGTAATTTGTACCGTTTTCTCTCTAATTGATTTTCCATCATGGTAGCTATTCTGGAGAAACTCCAGCATGACAAAGAGTAGTAAAAAAAAGCTGCAAAAAGGGTTAACTGAAACACATCTCTGACGTTGCCTTTTTAATTTCTGGTTCAAAAAGTAAGAGCACAAGTTTATACATTTGAGAAAAAGCTTGGCTGGCAACGATCATTTTTAGAATAGATTTCATCTATTGAGATTGTTCGGAGATCATCTTTGATTCAAATTCATCTGTCATCCAATGTTAGATGTCGAACACTTCATTTATTATTTAGAGTAAGCGTTGAAAATGCATTTGCCTTTTCCTGTTTGTCTGCTTTGTGCTTTTAAGGTGTCCTTGACGTTTCGCCAAAAGGCGCCCTGAATACTTATATTAATAATAATTATTATTATTATTAAAATAAGCAAACACCTGCTATCAAGATAACTGTGGAGTTTTTTTTTAGATGTGACAAACTGCATGACGGAGCAAATGTGTTTTTAGCATTTTAGTTAATTTAACATAATTACATAAGAGTTCAAAGTTCCCTTCGGCCTGAATAAGTGGATTCATTCAATGAGTTCTATTATATTTAATCATAAATATTATTTTTTTGAAAGGCCTTGCATTCCAAAATGTTTGTTTATTTGGTTTTTTTAGTGCCACGTCTGCAACAAAAGCTTTCTTCAAGGCAAAAAAAAAAAAAAGATCATAAATACAGGGCTTTATAAATATTTTAAAAGACATGTTCACAAGTTTTAAAGGAATTATTCAGTTTGAGATGTGGTTAAAATAATCTAAAAGTTTTCTGCTTGAATTAAGGTAAAAAAACTGTCCAGGAATGGCATCAAGCATCACATGAAATCACGAAGAATAAAACAATGTGTGTCAATGTTACTAGAAAAAGAGAAAGCCGAAAAATAAAGTAAAAAACGTTAGAGTTTTCAGTGAAAAAAAAAACTCCACAGTAAAATGAGCGTAGTATAATGTTTTCTTTTGCTCATAACCTCAATAAGAACCAGCCCAAATCTCCACACAGCTAAATAATTCTGTTGAACATTTCTGTTGAAGAATAAACATACAAATACCCGAACCCTGAAAGCTTTTATTAAATGACATACTGGGTTTGAATAGATCAAACCAACAGATAATAAACTCTCTTCCCTAGCTGCTAGGAGCGTGTTTTCAGTTTTGAGCCTCAAGAATTTGAAACTCTGAAAAATTCGGTCCCTGAACACAATTTTGTGTTTTCAGAGTACTGTGAAAAAGGTTGCTTGACTTGAAAGCCATGAAAATCCCATTAACGCTCAAAAACATTCCCTGTTTTGATCAACTTAGTTCTAGACCAAAAATGCCCTAAATAAAGACTTACTTTTAATTCATTTATAAGGTTTTGAAAGAGTTATCATCTCATCTTTCTTAAAATATTGAACATGTTTTTCCAAGTGGGCCCTTTCCCATGAACCCTGACTTCTTTCCACCGAACTGATATAAATCTCAGGAAACTATACATTAGAGCGAGAGAGCAAGTGTTTCCTCAACCTCTTCAAATAGCTTTTCCTGAAGGAAGCAAAGACGGGAGATTTTCCCCAAAACAATCACAAAAGTGATAAAATCCTGATGGAAATACTCAAAATAAACGCATAAAATGAACAATAAATACAAACCATTGCACAGGAAATAATCTCACGTCACAGGACGTAACAGCTCTGAGAGAGAGAGAGAGAGAGAGAGAGACTGGGGGAGGGAGAAGGAAAGGGAAGAGAGAGACTGGGGAAGGAGAATGAGAGGGAGAGAGAGAGAGAGAGAGATGGTGAGGGAAAGAGAGAGAGAGAGACTGGGGGGAGGGAGAGAGGGAGAGAAGAAGGTGAGAGAAGAGAGTGAGAGGGACAAGAGAGAAGTTGAGGGAAGAGGGAGGGGGAGAGGGAGGGTGGAAGAATTCAAGTTACAAAATTCTTATTCAAGTTGAGAACTTCAGGTTTAAGATCAGCTTTAATGGCATAAAAATATCCAGGTTTTTTAAATTACAATGGTCCATAATTCAAGCAAAAAACAATTCAAAATTCAGATTGTTTTGGCACATTCTCTAGCTCCATATTCCCCTAAATGTGTTGCTCTGTTGGCGCGAGTCCACCAGCAGCTGAACGCTCTTCTCTGTTATCTCGCGCAGGTAACATGGCGATAGTTCACCCACTCAAGCCCCGTATGAAGCATCAAGGACTGCGTACTGCCTCATCTTCGGCGTTTGGCTGATCCCCGTTCTCATCGCGGTGCCCTCCGCGTACTTTCGCCACCGAGCACGAGTACCCACACAGCGCCCTCGAGCACGACAAAAAGATCTTCTGCGCACAGATCTGGTCCGCGGATCAGCAGCTCATGTATCGCTCCTACTTCCTCTTCATCTTCGTGGTGGAGTTCCTGGGGCCCGGTGATCACCATGTCCATCTGTTTACGCTCGGATCTCCAAAGAGCTCTGGTTCAAGAACGTGCCAGGGTTCCCGACGGAGCAGCTTAGGAAGCGCCTGCGCCGCCGCCGCCGAACAGTGGTGGTGCTAATCGCCGTGCTGGTGGCGTACGTGATGTGTTGGGCACCCTACTACAGCTTCACGCTGATTCGGGACTTCTACCCGGCGCTGATCACGCGGGGACGCAACTCTCTGGTGGTGTTCTACATCATCGAGTGCATCGCCATGAGCAACGGCGTCATCAACACGCTGTGTTTCGTGAGCGCGAGGAACAAGGTGCTGAAATGTTTCGGGCTGTGCGGCTTACCAACTGGCGCTCGGTGAGCCGGGCAATCGTCGGCAAGATGCCGGAGGACGATATGAGGACGTCCTCTCTGAGGGTGACCGAGGATGTGGAATGCACACGCTTGAAGTAAAACGAGACGGAACAAGACGAGTGGAGTGGTGTTGATGAAAAGGAAAGAGAACCAGTCTGCTCCAAACGAAACTCGATTTATGAAGAACGCTGCTGAATGTTTACAGATGATTAAGTATTTTGTGAGTTGCTTGCAGATAAAATGTTTCTGGACTAAACCGATGTTGAGAAGATTTACGCCGATGTTTTGACGGTTTGTCCAGTGATCGTTCCATAAATGTGTTATCAAGTTGTAGAAAAACAATAAAAGTTTGTCATTCATGTGTGAGACGGGTTTCTAAGCTCTTCACAAATCTTGATTTTGGGTTTGGTTGGAGCGGCGGTTCTCGGAGTTTGTGTCGTGTCACCCAGGAGGAACTAATACGGAGACCTGGAAGGGACAAGGGTGGAGAATTATCAGGGTGGAGGGACATTTATTTAAATATATATATATATATATATATATATATATATATATATATATATATATATATATATATATATAATTTCACTGCCTGAAATATTTGAGTTTGTGAGAGAAATGGCAAGTGCGTTGTCTAGAGCAGGGGTCAGCAACCCAACATGTTGAAAGAGCCATATTGTACCAAAAAAACAAATAGGTCTAGAGCCGCAAAAAAATTAAAGCCTTGTATAAGCCTTATAATGAAGGCAACACATGCTTTATGTATCTATATTAGCCTACTATAAAAATGACTAAGTTTGCTACGAATACATAATGAGCCTTCATGATTAAATGTTTATTTTCCCTGCAGTGAATCCTGTAGAGAACGACGCACCACGTGACTACTCTGTTGTACGATTACAATATTAATGAATTATGTTTCATTGCTTTGATGAAATTAGAGAAATGCAATAAAGAAATCGAATTTTTGATGTCATTTTTATTTGAGGATTCCCAAAACAACATCAAAATGGAACGTGCACAACCTGCTCCTTAACTGGACAACAAACAATGCGAAAAAACGCAGCATACATTTATAAAAATAAACAGCAGCCTTTTGAAAAGAAGTATATAAAATCAGAGCCACTTTGGTTACTAATACGTGCATGCCTTCCCTGGAAATGTCTTTCCACTTTACTCTTGTTATTAGACAACTTCCCAATACAGAGCAAACATTCAGGCAATCCTTCCGCATCGGCAATGAATGCAAACGATTCGGTCCAAGAACCGTTGAATTCTCAGTTTTCCTCAGTTATGTTTCTCTTTTTCTCTTTGGGGTCCAGGGCCCTTCACACAGCCGCCGGTTTGTTTACGACAGCCACCTACCTGGCATCCCGCCCCCTGCTGATAGAAACATGTGTCGCGGGTGATGACGCAAATCGTCGCTGACAGAAATGTTGAACTTAAATATTTACTCTACACTCTTTTACAGCATTGGATCAGTTCAAAGAGGAGACAGGAAGAGCACTTGGAAGAAAGATCGAGGTAGAAGGACGGGGGCCAGATTCGAACGCATCGGCATCAGCTACTCTATCAGCGTTGACCTTTAAATCTTTATTTAATGAGAAACACAAAAAATAGATCTCCCCTCAGAATTGTCAAGAAGGTTAATCTAAGCAAGACGCTTACATAAAACCTAAAGGAGCCAGGAGTGGAAACATGATTTCTGAACTGCAACAGTGATTTTTAACACGGCCGTCAATGGGAACCTGCTCAGGTATGGAGTCATCCTCTAGAGGTCAGACATTGAACTGCCGTATTCCAAAGCTTGAGGATAGCTGGGATGTAAATTTAAATACGAAAATACGAATAACGTGATAGATTATGAAGAACGCTGATAAAGTGGAGATGTTCCCCACTCATGTGTCGTGGCAGCAAGGTTTTAAACCAGAGTCCCTGTGTCCCAGAAATACAAAAATGTTTGTACAATTCACATTTGCAGTAATAGCATCTTATAATTGCTCTTCCGGACATGATCTATCCACTACTCTGTTACACGGGTCTGACAGCCAGACACCATTTGACAACGTAAACGTATTAAAATAGTTGTCATGGTCCTTGATAGAAAATCCACTCTCATAGCTTGACAAACTTGATTTCCGCCAATCTTCTGTGGCTAAAATGTGCACGCTTAAACATTGTTTACGAACAGTTAAAGGGTCTTAATCGGCTACGCTCACAATCACTTTTGTGATTAATGAAAGTTTCATAAAACTCTGGCAAACCGAACGCTTTTTATGCTTTCACCATATATGCACATTTTCTCATACTATGGCAACACTAAATATAATTTGTGTATTTTACGTAGGTTTTAGGAGTGTTTTCTCAATCTCAGGCAACCCTAAAATCACTTTTAAGATTTTGAGCAGTTACAAGAGTTCACAAGTGCTGTCTCAGACTATGACAACCCTAAACATAATTTTTATATATATTTTTCCATAAGGAGCATTTTCTCACTCTCTGGCAACAAAAACACACATCAAATGAGATTTACATGACCATTAGAAAAATAAGAGCTGTGAAAAAGATGTAGAACAGTGAATTTAGGACTTTTTTATTTTGTCTTTTAAATGTTAGACTCATAAGACCCTGTAGTAACCTTGAAATATTAATCCTTGGTTTTGAGTGTGTTTGGTGTGGAACAACTGTGATTTTTGGCTAATGTGAACGTAAACCCTGTTAAAGGTGCAGAATGCAATCTTTAAGAGCCAATGATTGATGGCTGAATCAATCATTGATGATTGGTAACAGGTTTTTGGTACCTGCACAGATGGCACGAACAACTTCTCCTTGAAACATATGAGGTTGTTCGTGACAATTGTGCAGGTACCAAAAACCTGTTAACAACCAGCAGGGCCTATCAGAATCAAGCCATTGGTCTAGGGCCGTCCTTGTTTTGGGATTTAGCTATCAATCATTGGCTCATAAAGATTGCCTTCTGCACCTTTAACACATTTTTGGGACCTGCAAAGATGGCACTAACAATTTCTACTTGACATATCTAAACCAAGCGGTTGTTCGTGCCAACTGTGTGGTACCAAAAACCTGTTACCAATCACTAGGGCCTATCAGAATCAAGCTTTTGGTCTAGGGGCGTGCTTGTTTTGGGATTCAGTCATCAATTATTGGCTCTTAAAGATTGCCTTCTGCACCTTTAACAGGGTTTTTGGTACCTGCACAGATGGCACGAACAACCTCTCCTTGAAATATCTGAACCAAGAGATTACAACTTAATAAATCTAACCCTTAGTCTTGAGGACTTCTCTCTCCACTGCAGAGCAACGTGAAACAAATTTCCATTCTGACACAACGAATAAAAGCTGAGTACATCCTGTGCAAACCAAAGCTTCTGTGTTTGCTCTTAAGAGGCGACACACGATGGAGTGCTTCTGTTGTATTACTCTTTTAGGACAAACAGCGCATCTGAGGGATTAAGGTTAAAAAAACAGACTCGGCTCTGACATCGAGTGTTTGGTGCCTGCGAGTGCACGCGGACAGATGGAGGCTCGTTGTTATTCCCCATCACTCATATTTAATCCCATACAGTAACAGAGAAGCGCAGAAATTAATCAGTGCATGATTCCATGTTGGGAGCCTCAAGTAAACCCACCTGAGGAGAAGGACGGGGATTCGCATTACAAGCTTCAGGCGATCGAATCAAAACAGGACCAAACATTTTGTTTTATAACTTCAAGAATTTGATATTCCCCCTTGCTTTTCAAACTTTACCTATATCCCTATTTTAATGAAAAGGTTGAAAGGTGATGCAGCGGTGGAGTTGGTCGTCCTGTAACCGTCCTGCAACCGTCCTGTAACCGGAGGGTTGGTGGTTCGATTTACTTGAACCCCTCCACTAGAGGCATAATCTCTCCTCCAACCTGGACTTGAGAAAGCAACCTTTTTCCGGTTTGAGTTAGCCTCGGATTTAGAGGTGCTGATCCTCATCCCTGCCGCTTCACACTCAGCTGCAAACCTCTCCAGTACCTGCTGCAGGTGAAAAAATCTTGAAGGTTCCCAACTGGATCCCCTACGGCCCCTGGCTATGCCTAGAAATCCTGTCCATAAAAAATATGAACAGATCGGTGACAAAGGGCAGCCCTGCCGGAGTCCAACATGCACTGGGAACAGGTCTGATTTTATCTTATCTCACAAAATGGAAATGCTGCTTTCGAAACTGAGGACCGCAACAAACTAAAATGGCTGAAAATCCTTGATTGGAAAGCTGAGTTCAATACTTTAAACTCTACTTGTGCATGCTTTATCTCTCAAGCCACATCTCAGTCATGCTTTTCCTGTTTAAGACGTGTGTGTGTTTTTGACTGGATTCACTCACTGTAACGTCCTGTTCCAGTGTCTGAATAAATTTGAGGCTCTGTCTCTGAATGCAGTCCCACCGGCTCGAGTCAAATATTTGAACAAATACTAATAATGTTTGTTCTCGGCTGTTTCCAATCATATCTCGTCAAGAAACCATTTGTCTTGAATCTCAAGTTAAATTACAGAAGCTCAACACTAATCTCAGGTCTGTGCATTTATTGCAAAGAACCAAACAGAGAGATCTGTCATGGATTCTTAGTTTTTTTCTCTTGTATCATCTTGTATCCCAGAGTTCTTGAGGAGAGAAGTTAGACACCTTCACCAAAACAGATTGGTACATCGACTGCATCACTGCAGCAGCTACATTCTTTCCTCACTCAAGAAACAAATCTCTGTCTACTCAAACCCCATCCTGATCCTGATTAAGCCGTTTGGCGACAAAACCTCAGACACAAGAAGAAGAAGACATTTCATGATCCCTAAAGACTCTTCGCACTCAGTGTGGATTTTTGGACACTCACAGTGATCTTTTGCACGCTTGACTGGGACATTTGTACTGGCAACATGTTTTTTTTTGTTTTTTGGTTCTCAGAGGAACCTTTGTACACTCAAATGTTTTTGTGGTTCTCAGAGGAATCTTTTGTACACTCAAACGGGTTTTGTTGGTTCTCAGAGGAACGCATTTTGTACAACTCAACATGTTTTTTTGTAGTTTTCAAGAGGATCCTTTTTTACACTCAACATGTTTTTTTTTGGTTCTCAGAGGAACCTTTTTTACACTCAAAGTGTTTTTGTGGTTCTCAGAGAACCTTTTGTTCTCTTAACATGTTTTTTGTTCTCAGAGGAGCCTTTTTTACACTCAACAAGTTTTTTTGTTGGTTCTCAGAGGAATCTTTGTACACTCAATGTGTTTTTTTATACTCAGAGGAACCTTTTGATCAATAAACATGTTTTTTGTTTCTCAAAGGAACCTTTTGTTACACTCAACAAGTTTTTTGTTGCTCTCAGAGGAACCTTTTGTACACATCAACCTGTTTGTTTGGTTCTCAGAAGAACTCTTGTTCACTCAACATATTTTTTTGCCTATCAGAGGAACCTTTTTACACTCAATGTGTGTTTTTATACTGAGAGAGGAAACTTTTGTTCAATAAACATGTTTTTTTATTTTCAGAGGAACCTTTTTTTACACTCAACGTGTTTTTTTTTTGGTTCTCAGAGGAACCTTTTTTACACTCAACATGATTTTTTGTGGTTCTCAGAGGATCCTTTTTTACATTCAACATGTTTTTTTAGTTCTCAGAGGAACCTTTTGTACACTCAACATGTTGTTTTTGGTTTTCAGAAGAACCCTTTGTACACTCAACATGTTTTTTTGGTTCTCAGAGGAACCTTTTGTACACTCAACATGTTTTTGGTTCTCAGAAGAACCCTTTGTACACTCAACATGTTTTTTTGGTTCTCAGAGGAACCTTTTGTACACTCAACATGTTGTTTTTGGTTCTCAGAAGAACCTTTTTTACACTCGACATGTTATTTTTGATTCTCAGAGGAACCCTTTGAACACTCAACATGTTTTTTTTTTGGTTCTCAGAGGAACCATTTTTACATTCAACATGCTTTTTGTGGTTCTCAGAGGAACCTTTTGTACACTAAACATGTTTCTTTGGTTCTCAGAGGAACCTTTTGTACAATTAATGTTTTTTTCTTCTCAGAGGAACCTTTTGTACACTAAACATGTTTTTTTCTTCTCAGAGGAACCTTTTGTACACTAAACATGTTTTTTTCTTCTCAGAGGAACCTTTTGTACACTAAACATGTTTTTTTCTTCTCAGAGGAACCTTTTGTACACTAAACATGTTTTTTTTGGTTCTCAGAGGAACCTTTTGTACACTCATCATGTGTTTTTGTTGTTCTCAGAGGAACATTTTGTACACTCAACATGTCTTTTTTGGTACTCAGAGGAACCTTTTGTAAACTCAACATGTTTTTGTGGTTCTCAGAGGAACCATTTTTACATCAACATGTTTTTTTTGTAGTTTTCAGAGGATCCTTTTTACACTCACCATGTTTTTTTGTTCACAGAGGAACCTTTTGTACACTCAATGTGTGTTTTTTGGTTCTCACGAGAACCTTTTGTACACTCAAACTTGTTTTTTTGGTTCTCAGAGGAGCCTTTTCTATACAATTAATGTTTTTTTGTTCTCACAGAAACCCTTTGTACCATTCAACATGTTGTTTTTGGTTCTCAGAAGAACCCTTTGTACACACATGTTTTTTGGTTCCAGAGGAACCTTTTTTACACTCGACATGTTATTTTAGGTCCTCAGAGGAACCCTTTTTTTACACTCAAGTGTGTTTTTTGGTTCTCAGAGGAACCTTTTGTACACTAAACATGTCTTTTTTGGTTCTCAGGGAACCTTTGTGTACAATTAATGTTTTTTTTTGTTCTCAGAGGAACCTTTTGTACACTATCATGTGTTTTTTTTAGTTTTCAGAGGAACGTTTTTGTACACTCAACATTTTTTTTTCAGAGGAACCTTTTGTACACTCAGATGTTTTTTTTGTTCTCAGAGAAATCTTTTGTAAACTAAACGTGTTTTTTTATACTCAGAGGAACCTTTTGTACACTCAACATGTTGTTTTTGGTTCTCAGAAGAACCTTTTTTACACTCGACATGTTATTTTTGATTCTCAGAGGAACCCCTTTGAACACTCAACATGTTTTTTTTTGGTTCTCAGAGGAACCATTTTACATTCAACATGCTTTTTGTGGTTCTCAGAGGAACCTTTGTGTACACTAAACATGTTTTCTTTGGTTTTCAGAGGAACCTTTTGCTACAATTAATGTTTTTTTCTTCTCAGAGGAACCTTTTGTACCACTAAACATGTTTTTTTTCTTCTCAGAGGAACCTTTTGTACACTAAACATGTTTTTTTTCTTCTCAGAGGAACCTTTTGTACACTAAACATGTTTTTTTCTTCTCAGAGGAACCTTTTTGTACACTAAACATGTTTTTTTTGGTTCTCAGAGGAAACCTTTTGTACACTCATCATGTGTTTTTGTTGTTCTCAGAGGAACATTTTGTACACTCAACATGTCTTTTTTGGTAATCAGAGGAACCTTTTGTAAAACTCAACATGTTTTTGTGGTTCTCAGAGGAACCATTTTTACATTCAACATGTTTTTTTTGTAGTTTTCAGAGGATCCTTTTTTACACTCAACATGTTTTTTTGTTCACAGAGGAACCCTTTGTACACTCAATGTGTGTTTTTTGGTTGCTCAGGAACCTTTTGTACACTAAACTTGTTTTTTTGGTTCTCAGAGGAGCCTTTCTATACAATTAATGTTTTTTGTTCTCACAGAAACCCTTTGTACAGTCAACATGTTGTTTTTGGTTCTCAGAAGAACCCTTTGTACACACATGTTTTTTGGTTCCCAGAGGAACCTTTTTTACACTCGACATGTTATTTTAGGTCCTCAGAGGAACCTTTTTTACACTCAATGTGTGTTTTTTGGTTCTCAGAGGAACCTTTTGTACACTAAACATGTTTTTTTTGGTTCTCAGAGGAACCTTTGTGTACAATTAATGTTTTTTTTTGTTCTCAGAGGAACCTTTTGTACACTCATCATGTGTTTTTTTTAGTTTTCAGAGGAACGTTTTGTACACTCAACATTTTTTTTCAGAAGGAACCTTTGTACACTCAAGATGTTTTTTTTGTTCTCAGAGAAATCTTTTGTAAAACTAACGTGTTTTTTTATACTCAGAGGAACCTTTTGTACACTCAACATGTGTTTTTGTGTCTCGAGAACCATTTGTACACTAAACGTGTTTTTTTTATATCAGAGGAACCTTTTATTCATTCAACATGTTTTTTGTTGTCTCAGAGGAACCTTTGTACAATCAAAATGTTTTTTTTTTGTTCACAGAGGAACCTTTTGTACACTTAACATGTTTTTTTTTCAGAGGAACCTTTTGTACCACTCAACATGTGTTTTGTTGTTCCAGAGAAACCATTTTGTACACTAAACGTGTTTTTTTTTATACTCAGAGGAACCTTTTATTCACTCAACATGTTTTTGTAGTTCTCAGAGGAACCTTTTGTACACTCAACATGTGGTTTTGTTGTTTCAGAGAACCATTTGTACACTAACGTGTTTTTTTATACTCAGAGGAACCTTTATTCACTCAACATGTTTTTTGTTGTTCTCAGAGGAACCTTTTGTACACTCAAAATGTTTTTTTTTGTTCACAGAGGAACCTTTTGTACACTTAACATGTTTTTTTTTCAGAGGAACCTTTTGTACACTCAACATGTGTTTTTTGTTGTTCTCAGAGAACCATTTTGTACACTAAACGTGTTTTTTTTTATACTCAGAGGAACCTTTTATTCACTCAACATGTTTTTTGTGGTTCTCAGAGGAACCTTTTGTACACTCAAAATGTTTTTCTTTTGGTTCACCGAGGAACCTTTTGTACACTCAACATGTTTTTTTTTTTCCAGAGGGAACCTTTGTACACTCAAGATGTTTTTTTTGGTTCTCAGAGAAATCTTTTGTAAACAAACTTGTTTTTTTTTATACTCAGAGGAACCTTTTGTACACTCAACATTGGTTTTGTTTGTACACTAAACGTGTTTTTTTTATACTCAGAGGAACCTTTTATTCACTCACCATGTTTTTTGTTGTTCACAGAGGAACCTTTTGTACACTCAAATGTTTTTTTTGTTGTTCACAGATGAACCTTTTGTACACTTAACATGGTTTTTTTTTTCAGAGGAACCTTTTGTACACTCAACATGTGTTTTTGTTGTTCTCAGAGAACCATTTTGTACACTAAACGTGTTTTTTTTTATACTCAGAGGAACCTTTTATTCACTCAACATGTTTTTTGTGGTTCTCAGAGGAACCTTTTGTACACTCAAAATGTTTTTTTTTGGTTCACAGAGGAACCTTTTGTACACTCAACATGTTTTTTTTTTTCCAGAGGAACCTTTTGTACACTCAACATGTTTTTTTTTTTCCAGAGGAACCTTTTGTACACTCAACATGTTAGCTGACAGAAACCCAAAACTCTAAAAACGGCGCCAGAGAAAGTCAACGAGAGCTCATTTCCAGGTGAAGAATCCACTGGAGCATGCAGTGGAAGGTGATTAAAGGGGTCCTCCACAGATGGCCGTCCAGTGAAAGCCTCTGTGGAGCCGCCTGCAGCTCGAAACTCTGTTCGCTGATTCAGTCAGACCTGTTTCTAGCACGAAGAACTGAATTTCACTTTCCCCTTTTATTGAAACACACAGAGCTTGGCCTCCTTGAGCTCAACAAATTAAAGTGCAATTTCTGTTTTCAGAAGAAAAACAAATAAACTTTAAAACACTGAAGCCTTTTACGTTTACCAATCACTAAAAAAACAGCTCATAATCATTGAGTTTGGCACTGGAAAATAAACACATTCAGAAAGTTTGTTGATTTCGAGAAAACAAACAGATTTATGGCTTGCGAGCCAGAAATCATCAGCGCGCACCAGAGACGCCTCATGCTTTAATCAGCAACAGATCGGAAACGAAGCCCAGAGACTCGTTACTCCACGCTCCGCTCGAACTTAGAGACATTAGAGACCGAGCTGTGTGAGAATGCAGCACCAAAACATTTAGAAAGAGAGCAAGTGTTTAAAAAAAACGAGCATTCAGGAAGAGTTTAGCCTCAATCTCCGTAAAAAATTAAGTTTAAGAGCTGAAACTCTTGAACTCTTGTATTTCTTAGATAAAAAAGTTTCCTTTCTTGCCAGTTGTTGCATTTAACAAATATAAATATTTTTAAATTAACTTATTGATTTTTTTTTTGTTTTTATTAATAATTTTTTGTAATTCTGATAGTTTTACGCATTGCTTTAATACATTTATTTTTTATCTATATAAATTTTAAAATAAAAAATTTGTATTTGATACATGTGAGATGTTTTTATTTTAACATCTATCTATCTATCTATCTATCTATCTATCTGTCTATCTATCTATCAATATTTATATTTGATGAATAAAGATTTTATTTTAACATTTTATATAGATAAAAAAATACACGTATTGAAGCAATCCGTAAGACTTTATCAGAATTATATATATATATTGTTTTATGGTGTTCAATTAATCCTTTAATCTTTTACACCTTCAACCTTTTTATTTATTATTCTCAGGTTAGGTTAAGTAAGTCGAATCTGTCCTAAATTCTAAGTTTTAAATGCTTAGAGCTTGGTCAGAAGACTCCTTTGTGGTCAGTTCTTTCTCTTAAGCTTTTACATTAAAAATCTTTCATCAAAGATTAAAAATCATTTTTAAATCAAAAACTCGATAGTCAGTAATTGCAATTAATTATATTTCTTTTAATGAATCGCTTTTTAAATATATTACAAAACATAATAATCATCATAAAGTAAAATAGTACTCATCCATCGTGGATAAAAATTGGTTGGTTGGTTTCTCAAATTAAATGTCTTTTCATCATCTTAAAAGTTTTTTCCTCGCTCGGTCGTCCATCATCAGGTGTCTCCTGGCTCTGGGGATGCAGCCGCTTCGCTAGCAACTACGTCCGCTCTGTGCATGTCTTCATCTTTTATACCCGTTATGACGCATTCCGATCTCGACCGTTCATTGGCTCGTCTTTCATGTGTTCTAGGCATGTACACCTCGTGTCCAGATCATGGAGTGTTCATGATCACACACACTACCTCTTTTGCCCACCAGGCAGGCTCAGAGATGCACAGAGTTAACTTTTTGGCCTA
>UELW01000160.1:0-76504 GCA_900490495.1 Danionella dracula
GGTTAAATCTAGATTACACTCACTCATGCTTGAATCCTCTGAAGACTCAAATGATTAAAACTTTCCATCACTTGACTTGGAGAAGATCTCTCCTGATACTGGAGGGTTCTCATCTTCGCACCTCACAGGAGGAACCTCCACGGTATGCTCCATCTGAGAAAAACATGAAAGCAAATCAAAGTGAAAGTGACCAATAGGCCAGATATGGAGTTTCATCCCAAAATAATGCACAAAACTATGAATGCAAATCTTCATGAACGCTAACCTTAAGCCACTCCAGCTCATGGGCATGCTTCAGCTGAATCCTCTTCTTCGGATTAACTTGAAGGCATGAGTGGAGAAATAGGCAGAAATCTGCGTAGAAGAGAAAAGTTAGCTTTACTCTGCTCTCTTCTGAGGACTTTCACAGAAATCAGAGCTACTGAAATATCTCACCCTTAGACATGCCATCTTTAGTCCAGCTGTTCTTCTCGATGTTGCGCACATCGTTCCAAAATGGGTAACTTTTGGTGGAAATGAAGAATGACAAAATCCCAAGGGACCAGACAGTGGCTGGTGGACAGTACTCTTGTGTTCCTGCAGCAGGAAAACATTAGTTTGAATCAGGGTTGCACTAATAACAATTTTTAAAGGCAAAATAAGGAGTAAAGATACTTTTTCCATGTAGTCGCATATACGGATACTAATAAGAATGTCTGTTTTTAGGAGAAGTAGCATTTAAACAAAAAAACAAGACTAATGATTTTAGCTCAGTGTCTCTGTCTTTTTTGAAAACCTAGTATTAATAACTATACTAATAGTGGAAAAATCTGTTCTACCATTTGTGTATTATCTTTAGTGCTGTTGATCGATTAAAAAATCAAATGAATTAAACACATAGTCTTTAAACATCAGTCACGATGAATAGCCTTAAATATGTTGTACAGATTTGTGCAAAACATTATTATCTTGTAAGAAATATCTGAAGGCTCAGAACAGCATTTAATCCTTTCTTTTCTGGCTCTCCATAAGTAGCATGAAGTCCTCACAAACATATATATGAGATGCACAACTTTATAAACTTCCTTGTTTGGTCACAAGTAATTCAAGTTTTACTGTTTTGAGTTCAATGCAGTCTAAAAACTCTGCAAGTTTTTGTCAAACAATTTGACTAAATTACCAAATCTCCCACTTGAGTACTCAAGCTTGGTATAAGGCCAGATATTGCTACCAGTATCACTCATTCGGATGAATCTGACATAGTATATGCTTGAGAATTACTAAAAATATGGAGACGTACCAGAATACATCCTGCATCCATTTTCAGAGAAAGTCACCACACCCAAAGTCAATGAGCTTGACTTTAAGTGTTGATGGGACGATGAGGAGGTTTTCCGGCTTGATGTCGCGGTGGAAAACTCCTCGCTCATAGCAGGCCTGGGCTGCTGTGACAACTTGTCGCATGATGATCTGAGCTGTCTTCTCTGGAATGCAGCCTCTGTGGTTTTTTACAAACTGGAGAATATCTTGATAAAAGGGGTCGTTCGAGGACCATGATGCATCTCCTGGGTTCATCCACCCAATCGAGGAGCTCAATTATTTCAGGAACCTTTGGCTTCCGGTTTGCCTGAAGATGCAGAGCTACCTCCAAGGGAAGAGAACTGAGAAAACCCTTAAAGAAGAACACCATAACGATCAAACATGTGTTTATTATTTCAATTCATCAGCAAAATTTAAGGTTGAAACAGAGCTTACGGTGTTGATTCGTTTGCATCCCTTCGTGCAGGCACTTTAATAGCCACCTAAACAAGGAAAAAAAGTTAATTTTTAGGTTTAGAAAGTTACTCAACCTCAACAGTCTTCCTTGACTTCCTTCTAAGCTATAGGACTTACTGGGAGCTCATCGTCCACTCGGGTCGCTGTTGTAGATTTTCCCAAAACCACCTTCACCCCAGCTTAATACCGAGTTTGTATTTCTTCGAGTTGATTACTGTTTGAAAGAACATTATTCATTATTAATACATTCTTTTTTTTATCAAAGTGTCTTGTTTTAAAGTATCAAGTAAGGTAAATCTAAGTTACACTCACTCTATAATGTTTGAATCCTCTGACGAATCGGATTTGATCTCGATCTCCCCCTGGCTTGATTTGGAGAGGAGGGTCTCTCTGGGGGTTTCTTCATCGTCTTTAGACACTGCATCAAAGATTTCTGGAGACGATTCCTCTGATTGAAGAACCCGAAGGAGTAATGATGGGTGCTAAAGGAACACCAACAATTTGGTTCTGCTCAGGCACTTCAGAAGGTGAAGAAGCGAGATCTTCATAACGACCATCAGTGGGCTGAACTGCTAAAAAGCATTGATATAAAGAAGAGTAAATACACAAAGAATCCTGTAAGTAACTCCAAAGAAGTTGCTTACAGAGTTACTGACTCAAGGTCTGAATGGGGTTAATCACACTCATTTTGACAAAATGATTTGCAGAAATCTTGGCGATTGTGTGTGTGTTTTTTTTTTCCCAAAAAGTTTTGAGCAGAAATGATTGACAGCCATAAAAGCTAAACCTAAACTTGAATAATCTCATTTAAATGCAGGGAATTATACTCAAATCCAGCCAAACCCCAATTTATAAAAAGATACATTCTTGTTATAGCCTAAAAGTATACACCAATTTTAAGTGCTGTTTATTTATTATATTTTTGGTTCATGTAGTTGCTCTGTTTGAGAAGACTCCTACTGTTCCACTACAATGAACATAACATAATTAGAAAATACATATTTTACTATGATCTGATTTTAAAAGAAGAATAACACATTTTTACTGAAAATATTTACAAAACGTTCCGTTTCAATGGGTTAAATCGATACTTACTTTTGCTGCTCTCTGGTGGTTGATTTGGCTCGACTTCTTCCTGCCTGTACCAAGTCCCTTTGCGGATTTTCCACTCACGAATACCGAGAGAAATGATTCCTAGTAATGCAAACATTGTTGCTTTGAAAGGTCCTCAATAACTGTTAAAAGTGACATCAGTAATCGGTGAATCCGTTTGCAAGTGCTGCAGGCTGCTAGGATAATGTCGAGAGTTATGTGGCGACGTTTTAGTTTTTGACCAGAAGCCAGTGACGTAGTGCGTTTTTTAAATTTAAAAAGCTGCGCGCTGCGATTCAATCTGCAGCGCTCTCAAATGAAGTTTTTTTTTGTCTCGTGGAAGTACTTTTGAACCAACATAAATAAACAAATTTGCATCTCACTAACTATTATAGGAACCTGTTTTGATGCTAATACTATAATTGCTTAGCATGTATTGCATTAAAGTTATTAAGATACGAAAGCGACTTTATAGCACGTTTAAACATGTACAAACATTTCCTAAAGGCGTTTTTAAGCTCAATAGCGAGGCAAGAAAAATTAATATTGTCCTTTTCATGTTTACCTCAGGTTTCCCGTCGTCGCGTTGTGGAGCTTGTTGAGTCTTATTTACCACATTTCCCGCCCAAACGCTCAATAAAATTTACTTCTTAAGTTTTATTAAACGTTCATATTTTGATGTGGGATATGCTTCACGTTTTACTAATATTTCGATATTTAAAATAACTGTTAAAATCTCAACTAGTTTTTTTATTTTAAATGTAAAATAACAAGTAATTTTGCTTATATTACGATTAGTCTGATTATTGAGTGTTTGTCTGCACAGGGGTACTTTTAATTCAAATATTACTTTTTTATAGAATATGAAAGTTATTTTTTATTACTATATGTCTGATTTAAAAACAATTACAATTGTGTTTGTTAACCCAGGGTACAGTTATCTTAAAACAAAACAAATTTCTTTGCATGGACAAAATACTAATCTGAAGACAAATCAAAGGCAAAAACTGACAATAATTTATAAATAACTGGACACAATGAAACAGACAATTCCTTCAGTTTTTTGTTCACTTTTTTGTGCACTAGTTAGTTTTCAGTCTAACCATTTTATGTCACCTGTATATGCTTGTAATTTGAGTCATATTTTTAAAAAGCAAAGATTAATTTGAGTGTTTCTTTGATGCTATAGTGAGGTGCTTTCGTTGGTGCTCATAGCTCAAGCAAATGATAGAAAATAGATAAACTAGGTTGCAAATAGGTACTCAAAATATTATATTTAATTCATATGATTTAATATTTTCATGTGAACATCATATAATATTTCATATCATGTTATTTTAGTAACTTGTTTATTAGTTTTATTAGTTATTAAAACAATAATAAAAAAACATGTCAAATAAAATGTTGTGTATTGTTCAAGTGGGAGATCAATAAAGAAGCAGAAAGATGGCAAAGATTCTTCACCTCCTCCAACTCACTCACATTAACTCAAGTAGTCTCAAATAATATTCATAAAACTGCAAAACACAAGGCAGAAACACAGTTCAAGATGAAAAGGCAGAACATCACAACTACATAAATCCATATAAACCATAGTAGAGCCATTCGCCAAATTCTTAAAAAACCGACAGACAGGACTCAAGCTGGGAGAAAAACACTTCCCTTTTATTTTCTACTTCACATCTTGCAATTCCCCAAAACCGGCATAATCATCATTACATTATTTGCTTTTTGCTCAAATATTCCATCAAAAATGAGAAGGTACTTGCTGCAGCGCTAAATAAAGAAGCCTTTAGCTCTAAAGTTTGCATAATGGATGCATTATAGGAAGTGACTACAATGCAAGACACAAGAATAGTCATTATAAGACTGGCAAGTTCAATCCATGGTGCTTGAAGAAGATGGTTTTAAAGGGTTTGGGGAATATTGATTGGGAGGGCATCAGACAGTGAGTTTATTGGCCTTGTGAGGAGGTTCTTGAGGACGGTTATGAAGGCTAAAGTCTCACTTTGCTGCTGCTACCGATGTGTGTGGTGGATGTTGGTCCCATCGCCCTCGCTTTGACACCCTTTTCATGTCTCTCATGGCCTTGATGGAAGATTAATTAAAAAATCAAATATTTAAATTCATTTTGATAATTTTCTAAACATATAACATGCTCTTTGCTGGTATTTTTTTACGTTATTTTAATTGTAGCTATTCATTAAAGTTTCTTAATTATGTCCCTTAATAACCCAATTACACAAATGTTTCCACGCCCTATATACAGTCTATAATAAAAAAGTATTTTTGACAAAAGGAGTACAATGAAAATATATATTTTTTTATCAAACTAAATGGCTCAACCCAGGAATATTGAAAGAGATAATCCCCTTGTGCTAGAATCAGCCCCTTATGCCAAAGAGGCAGGAGTTAAGATCTCTATGTGGCTCTGGATCAAGAGAGCAGGTCCATAGATGAGCTGCCAGTAGGGGTGGGCAAATCTATCCTACTGTTATATTTTTTCCTTTACCCACTAGGGGTCAGTGATATGTCAATTCATCAGCTTATTACAATCTAGAAAAGTTGCAAAATTCAGATGATTTGTTTCCTAACAAGATTTAGAGAAAACTGATTCATGCTTTCATCTCCAGCAGGCTGGACTACTGTAACGCTCTTCTCACCGGTCTTCTTAAAAGAACATTAACAGTTTAACAGCTCATTCAGAATGTAGCCCGCTCAAAATCTAACCAAAACTAGAAAGTCAGAACACATTTCTCCAGTTTCACTGGCTGTCGGTCTCACCTGTTCTGCTGCTCGTATATAAGTCCAAGCATAACTAAATACCTAACAGACATGATCAGTGACTAAAAGGGAACTTAGATCATTCAGATCAAATAAATTAGATCTACCCCAGGTCAATTCCAAACAGGGTAAATACTCCTTTAGTTACCATGCAGCCCACAGATGGAACCAGCTTCCAGAAAAGATCAAGGGTTGCTAACACTTTAGTCAAGTTTAAATCCAGGCTAAAGACACACCTGTTTCAGCTGCACTTTTGTCGACTGAGAAATTGTTAGGGGTTGTCTGAGAACGTTGCTAATTTTCGAGTCTCTTTTCCCTTCCCCATCTTCCCTCATGCAGAACACCTGCTAGGCTAGTTAATCCGGTGCGCACTGATTAGCCTTCCTTCTTAGTCTCCCTCTTCTGTCTCATCTGTGTCAGACGATTGTTTGCGTATCCACGCTCTTACCTTGAGTCTTGCCTCCTAGTTTGCCGAACCTGTCAGTCGGGGTGAATTCTGCCTGGCCGGTCCTCGACGTCTTTTGTTTGTTTTCTTTTTTTTGTGGTGGTTGCTCGGATCCAGAGAATCGCCGCGGCTACCCTACGGACTAACGTGAGCCTTCCCTTCTCCCGCTGTTTCTTTGTCCTGTGGACAGGAGCCTGGCTCCATCCTGAGTTGAACTGTCCGTGGCTCTCGGGCCAACCCTTGTGTTGGAGATTTTTGGACTCTGTTAATAAAGACTCTCAGTTGCTTGCATTTGGCTCCGCCCTGTGCCTTCCACTGCCACCTAACAGAATCGTTCTGACCATGAACATGGACCCAGCAAGAGAAGTCAACTCCAGACCGCCGTGGAGAGACAAGGCACTGGTCACGGATCTGTCGCCACAGTTATCCCAGTTCCAGCAGGGGGTAGCGAGCCCCTCACAGCCACGCGGAACCGCGTGTAAACAATCCGCCGGTTATGGAGGTGAACACGGATCAGTGCCGGGCTTTTTTGGCACAGTGCCAAGTTTTTTTTTTTCCTTGCAACCCCTGACATATGCTGGTGAGAGGGTCTGGGTGGCTTTCGTGTTGTCCCTCCTCACCGCTAGAGCCCAAGCCTGGGCCACAGCATTGTGGGAGTCGGGAGGCGCCGTGTTGTCGATCCTTCTCTTCCTTCCGCACCGAGATGAGCAAGGTGTTTGATCGGTCTCTACACGGGCGGGAGGCATCTAGAGGCTTTGGTTTTGCTCCGCCAGGGTTCCGAGTCCGGTGGTTGGATTTCGCCGTTGGAGTTCCGCACCCTCGCGTGGCATCGTCGGGCTGGAACGAGGAGGCTCTTTGCGCCCACTTTCTGGAGGGGCTCCGGCGGGAGATTAAGGAGGACATGTACTCCCATGAGTTGCTTGATGTTAGGAGACAGGGTCATGGTCAACAGTTTTTGGTTAAACTGGGAGGGGTACGGTCTGGAGGAGAGAAGCTGGGTCCCCTCACGAAATATCTTAGCCCACTCCCTTATTAAGGATTCTAGTCTCACCTAGCCTGCTATCCTTCAACAGATAGCTTGGCTTCCTGCTGGTGAAGGGAGTTAGAGCCTGTCACTGCTCTTCCCTTCATCTTCTGTTGCTCTTTTTCCCCTAGGGGGTTGGTCTAAGTTGGACCGTTTTGCTCTGCCTCATTGGATTAAGGCAAGTAAAGACTGAGAAGGTACTCGCCAATTGGATCTTCATCATTATCCCTAACAAAACGCAGTACGTATGACAAACTAAAGGAAGCTTTGAGCGTGTGCTTTGATCCTTGCGAGAGTGAGGATTGGAATCGGGCAATCTTGTCTGCCCAGAAATGAATAACTGGGGAGAGTGCCTGTGAAAATGGCGATGCTCTGAGACGGCGTGTAGCCAAATCTTAGCCAGTAGCTAACAGTGACACACAAGATTTACTAGCTCGTGAACATTTTATTTTCCATGTCGGGACAGGTGAACTTCGAATACAGCTACATAGTGCTCGACCCACAACTTTAGACCCAACCATAACTTGGCTACGGAACTGGAACCGATTAGTGCGAAATCAGACCACGGCAGAACTAAGGGTGCAGGTGAGTGTCTAACAAAGACCCTAACGATCCTCAAATGGCCATACTCTTGGCAACCTTAGAAAGCCTATGCCAAGAAGTTAGAACCTTACAATCAAAAGTTCAAAGCCTTACTAGAGCACCAATTAAAAATCCCTCTTAGTTTAGGATAGTTTAATTAACAACCCCCCCCCCCCCCCCACCAGACTTCATGCCCGCCCCCCCTACCAGACTTCTGAGGCGTCCAATGCATGTTCAAAATAACCAAGAGACAGATTGCCAACTGATCGAATTTAATTGACTTCAGCAGAGGAAAATCAACAGCAGTTTTCAGCGCGCTGGAGGAGCTCTAAACGCTTCTGAGTCCGTTTTCCAAAGCCCTAGCTCTTTATCTCCTCTCAAGCCGTTTCTGGAGAAACGAAACCAGGTGTTATTTTTCGTCTCCGCGACTGCTACAAGGCGGCTCCTCTGACGTAGGATGGTCAGCTCCCTGCCTGGTACAGGATGCCTCCTTTTGCTGAGATGGTTCTTTCATTCTGTTGCAACAAAGAATTTTCGCTTATCTGCTAAGTCCAGATGTTTTCTCTTGCTCAATAACAGGATATGCTTATGGCCTTCAGACACACAAAAGGCACACAAACCTTCATGAATCTCTTTCAGTTTTTCTTAATCAGAATTTAGAGGTAAAAAGTTGGTTAACAAAATAAGTACTTTTAAATATATAAAAGGTAAAATATAAATCCCACAAATCCCTCTTGGCCTCTGAAAGAGGCCACAATTCAAAACATAGACAGAGTAAAATGCATCCTAAACTATCTTCATACTATCTTAAGCCTGACACATTTGCTGGTGCGTCCGAGAGTGCTCGGGTCGAAAAACCTCGTGAGGAAAAAGACACCCGAGCGACCCCCTAGTTGGCTTGTGGGCGATCACTCTTAGGCTCTCGTCCACACCAGATCTATACACAAAAATAGAACAAAAGACTGCACTAAAACCTATCTGCTAAACATCCTTACTACCAGAATGCCCAGAAAGGGTTGGAAAACCCTGTGTGCCCAATTGACCCCCAAGTTCAGCTAATCTAAACATCACACATGATTTCACCTTAGATTTTAACATTACTATCAAATCAATAACACAATTTTTGATCCAGGATCTGAAATAAAGCAGAATTAATGGAAAAGATAGCAGAAAGAACAAACACAAAATACAGTTTTTTCTTGTCTTGAGAAAATAAATGACATTTACTCATACAGTAACCAAAGCAATAAGTAAAAGTATTCTAAACACCATAAAATTAATAAATGAGTCATAAGAAAATGAAATGTCATAAGAAATAATCAAAAAATTATAAATGAATCATAAGAAAATGAATCATAAAAAATGAATCAACTTAATAAAAAAAATAAAATTAATCATAACATTAAAGTCAAATTTTTAAGAGAAAAACTTAAATCAACAAAAAACTTAAGAAGAGAAATAAAAAATCAAATTGGATTTTACTCCAAACTATAAATTGAGATGTTTTCCTTTTTACATCTCCTCCTCTTCCATTTGCTCAATCCTTTAGTCACAATTGGTTTCTTCACTTCTCGTTTGGGTCCTATTAGATCTGTGCACCACAACTGTGATGTTTCTGTTGGTTTCTAGATCATGACTTTTTCCTACAGTGTTAACCCCCTACTGTTAGCACTGCAATTATTCCAATGAGAATCATTCATTTCCAATTTTCCCACAATTTCTCCTCTCGACCCTCATCTTTGCTGTCGTTCTTCTACTACTGCTATTATTACTTATTGGTCAAATTCTTTTGAAGCTTCTTCAGTCCATTTTAAAGGTGCATTTAGTTTTTTGATTCCTGCATCCCTCATTAGTTGTCTCATTTGTTGTTCCTAAAAACTCTAACATTTTCCATTTCATTTTATCATTTAGAAATTTGTTAATTATTTTACAGTCCACATTTATTTTATCTATAATTAATCTCGTTATTTTTATCAGTTTTGATCATTTTTACTTTATGTTTACCATCTGTTGATTTAACAAATTTAAAGAATTCTACCAATTTAACAAAACTCATTCTAGAGTTTCCAAAACCACACACTACAATTGTTTATTCAGTTACAATTTGGATTGTAATTTCAGGTTTAACTTTTAAGTAATTTAACTTAAACTATCATCATTAAAGTTTATTTTTCAGATTCTACATTTAGAAATATTATCTCAATAATCAATTTTCACTTCTACATTTAGAAAGTATCTCAATAATCAATTTCACTTTGAAGTGCTTAATTTTTCATCTAAGTTCTATCTCTATCTGTGCATTTCTTTGTGTGTTTGAGTTTCTCTTCCAAGAGAGCGTATAAAGGCGGGGTGAATTTATCAGTCTCTGCGTTATTTTGTCTAGGCTTTCTCACACATTCAAACATTCTAGTTACTCATCTCACATCACAAGTTCCTTGCTTACACACACATACAATTTGCCATCTTCATCATTTTTTTTCTCAAACATTTTCTATCAATTCAGCCAACATTGTATATCTCCATCCATTATCCAACACAACAACTTTCTCTTGCTTTTCTAAATCTGATTGCAATTCCTGCTCCAAAGGCACAGTCTGCGCTTACACAGTGTGCTACTGGTTCTCCACTAGGAGCAGTAAAGAGATCTCCCACTCTGTGAACAATCTGTAAAGCCTGTTGAGGGAAATTTTTTGTCAAAATGTTCGTCACTCACATGTCCTGTGTTTCCTGGTCCTCTTCGGGTATTTTCTTCTTCTTGTGTATGTATATGTGTTTGTGTATTACCTGTTGAATTCTAAGATGATCCTCTATTCTCCCTCTCTTGGACCTTAGAAGTAAGGTCCACACTTGTGTCTTCCAATGATCGTGATGTGGGGAGCACTGGCTGAGGTGATACCAGGTGTCACCCTTTCCTTCAACTCTACTTCCCATAGCCTCCTCAAAATGCTTTCTGTCGCTTCCATACCGGTTTTCTGGGGTCTGGTACTGCTTAGAAGTAGCTCATCTTCCATAACATAATATCATAATAGTAATTTAAACTCAATATGATCTCACTCCTGGATCTTCGTTTTCTCCTCCAATCTGAAAAATCCTCATCAAACAATCACAACACAAATTAGGCAATGATTCAACACACACCGCTCCCACCATCTGCAACAAAAACAAAACTTAATTGTCAGTGAAATGTTTATTAGCATCATTTTGCCAGCAAAATACCACCTTTTCCCATGTCTCCAGCATCTGTAACAAAGTTATCACAGATTTCAGGTCCTATGAAACATTTTCCTTTCTCTCACTCCAAATCTTTGTTCATTATGGAATTAATAGTTGATGATAAGTTACCATTTACAGCTCATCCAAGAACTTCATAAGACATCATAGACCCCTGTTTTCTCTTCTCAAAGTGAACCTGAATTTTTTCATCTTGTCAAGATTCATGACACCTCATTTACATTTTTCTCTCTTCAATTATCAGGTTTGTTCTGCAACAAAAAACAACCAAATTCTAACTAAACTATTCTAAACTATCGCTAACCTCATCAGTCCTAAAAGAAAATTCACAACAACCTCGACACCTGATGTGTAAAAGCGTAGGGTTCATCTCCGAGAAACAAAGAATAAATTAAAAAAATAATAAAACACACACAGTATGCCCCGTCGACACACTTCAAAAAGATGGAAAAAAAAAAAAAAAAATAAATAAAAATATGAAAAAGTCATTGGCCAGATTTCCCACAAAAATGCTAAAAAATATATATATATTTTTAATTCCCTGCAGAAGCAATGTACATTGGTTAGGTTAGACACACTTCATTCAATCTCATTCATCACAACAATCATCTCCCCAGATTTGGCTAAATGTTACACTTTATTTCTATTAATTGTTTAAAGCCTCTACTTTTAGATATTGCCATTGTTTACCCTTTTATTCTCTCATAATTATCAATTTGTCACTGCAAGTTGAATAATAATTTCTCTATATTGTTTTAGGAAATGTCTTCACTGTATAGTCATTTTTCAAGTCCACATTAGTCTCTATTCTCAATTAGCATCTTCACAAGACGTCCAGTTTCAGTCCGTCCACAAGCAACACTGTTCTTCATTGTTTATTATTCAGTCTTAAGTCAGGTATCCATTCAAGATCTCGCATTGAATAAACATTCACATAAAATGGCACACTACGTGCTCCTCTGTTACCGTTAACACTGTGACCAATCAGAAATACCAGTAAATATCATGAATGTTTTAAATGTTTAGTCAATGAAAATCACAAAATAGATTCCTCTAACATGAAAGGTTGGAGTTGGGTTTCAAAATTCTAATGATTTCCCCTTTTCTTTGTTAAAAACTCATTGTTGATAATTCTCATTCATATAACCCCAAGTCACTTCAATAATTTTCTCTGAATGAGTTGTATTCGTTCAAAACAATTCCCTGTTTTCATTTCCCCCAAAAAATCATCACCATAAATATAGGGATGTCATAAGCAACAGAAGTCTTCGGACTTCACATTAGTCATTTTAGTGTATTAGTAGTTCAATTCTTCATAAACAAGAGTGGTTTGGTTACTGTCGCCCATCTTAATATCAATCTGTCACACATAGACGCATTATAATGAGTCAGAGTATTATAAAAAACCTCTGCAATTCTGGTAGAACTCATTACATTAGTCTAGATGACATCAATCTACACCCAATGTTAGATGACAATTTTTTTAGTTAGGAATTAAAATTTCAACACGTTTATGTTATATTTTTTTTATTTTGCAAAATCAATATCAGTTGATTTAATTCCTTTCAATGGATCAGATTATTTTCAGTCTAAAGTGATTTGTTTCAAAGTCAATATAATTTAGAATTTATTTCTTTTAAATTCCCACAATCCCTTTGGACGTCAGAAACCAGTCACTCAACTTCTCACTGAAGTTCATAAAATAAATCCTATTCTATCTGTTTGCACCCAAATCAACCTAAATTTTACTTTGAACTTCACTCATGGTTTAAGTTTGATAAATGCATATGCTCAGCAGAGTTTTACAGGTTTCAGTAATCCTAATGATTACAAACCCATTTCAACTATGTTAGTTTGTTAGTATAAAAGTACCTAATGTTGTAGCCATTTTCCGCTTCTCAGCTCCGAAGCCTTCATTATTCTGAACCATTCTGAGAGAGATCAGGAGATGATTGATGAAGGTTTTTGTCAGACGAGTGATTTGCACAGTTGATTGTCTCCTCCTCAGATCTGACCCCTCTCCTCTCCGTTTCCTCCTTCTCTCTTCCACACCTCCTCGTGAGATGCATCCTTCCTCATTTTCCCTCAAGCTGCTCACTCCAGGCCAGAGACTCCTAATGGACTTACAGGATAGTGCGTGAAAAACAGTCTCTGTAACAAGAACAAGCTACGCCATCCCAATGTCACAGTCAGCTCCACCCCTCCTTGGGTGCACCACCATGTTGGAGGAAGAGTCTTTGGGAAGGAAGTGTTTGTGTGGGTGGAGAGAAACATAGAAGGGTACTTGTATCAGATGATCCGTTCGCATGCAGATGATGTTTGCATACGCAGACAAGGCCAGAAGCCTGTGCAGTCCATGGGGCAGATCTGAACACGGCCATGATGATTCTAGGTGCTTGAAGAACTCCATTATCTCCACTCTCAGAAGGCCATCCGCATGCTTTGAACTCAGAATTGATCAAGATCTCATTCAAAATAAACAAAACAAACAAGTTAGTTCTTATTCAGATTTTATCTTGGGTTGGAACATCAAACTCTGCTTTGATTAAGTTGCACACAAATAATTCCCCATCAACTTAATGTTTCAATTTCCTTTCAATTAGGGTGCAATTATTTATATTATATATATATAGTATTATTTATTTATTTATTTATTATTATTATTTATTTAATTTTAAACAAAAGTCCCTCTATCTAAAATAATTCTCTTAGGGAAGAACCACAACCTTTCAATTAAACACACTAAGTCAATTGAATTTATGCAAAAAGGAAAAGTCACCTCAAAGAGTCAAATTATATGTCTTTAACATAACTATTATGAATTTTCATGTCTACATTAGCAAGATTGTGTCTTCTATAGCATGTTTGATTTGTCTTTTGCTAAATTTAATTCAGCATCAAAGCAGTTAGTTTTTATTTTCCTTTTACTTTTTTACTTTTTAAGTCTTAACCTCTAGTTTATTTTCCCCAATTTGTAGATGTATAATTAATTATGTAGCAATAATTTACTTCCACAAATTTAATCAAAGTTGTTTGATAGATTTATTTTATGCTTGTTCTAATTTATAATTTTTATAATTTAGTAACTAAATATTAATGTTTAAGCTTAATGCTTCTGAAATTTAATAATTTTCCCCAGTGTTATTAGAAAGTACATCCCCCTGCATTCAACCACTAGATGTCACTCTCACACATTCACAGATTTCATCACACATTGTGTCATATGCAATGAAACTCTGGGCTTTTAACTTATTCGCATGCGCTATAACACATAAAAATATGTGTAGTTGCAACCAAGCTTCTCTTTTTTATTGGCTCAAAAATTTTCTATTATCTCTTTTTTGGCAAGTCTCTAATTCTTGCTGGCGCGCTTTGATTTCCCTGGGTTCAACTTGGGTTATGATTTCACTCATATTTTCCATTGTTTCCCCAGAGTCACCTCAAAATCTTGTTCCTTCTCAAAATCCATGATTGTTTCTCAAATACAGTAGGTTTTATAATTTTAGAAACCCTATCTTTCCCTATTTAATGATTTTAATCCTTTCCCTATTCTTACCTACTGTTTAATTTAGCGTCTAATTAAATTTTTTATAGTGGGCACTCCCCACTACCCCGCAGACCAGAGGATTTCCACAATTTTCAACTTCCACCAATCCTCGTCAGAACTGGGGCTTTTGAAAACGGGTCTGCCCAATTTTCTTTCAATTGCCAAACACAGTTTACTACTCGTGAGATGTCCTCACAAAATACTTTTCACGAAGTAGTTTTCTTGACTCACTTTTCACGAAGTAGTCCCTTTATACTTATCACGAAGTATGTATACTTATCACGAAGTATTCTCTTTATACTTTTCACGAAGTATTTTCTTGACTCACTTTTCACGAAGTAGTCCCTTTATACTTATCACGAAGTATGTATACTTATCACGAAGTATTCTCTTTATACTTTTCACGAAGTATTTTCTTTATACCTTTTACTTATCACGAAGTTTGCGCTAGGTATTTTGCTTATCACGAAGCTTAAATATCACAAAGTATTTTCCTACCTCCACTGCTGATTTCTCCCTGCAGTCAAAAATTTGGAAACACGGAAAAGATCGCTTTTTCTCTTTAAACTTCAAAATCTGTATAAAATAATCGACGGTTCTATAGAGAAACCCCAATTCAACACTTGATTTAATGTAACCAATAGCAGAATTTAATTAAAAGGTTTCTGCTTACCTTTTGAAAGGGCGGCGCCGCCTCTGTGTGTTGAATTTGGGAATCTCCTCACATCCAGGAGTCTCTTAGAGTCATCACGTCGGAGGTCACCAATTTGTAGGACTTTTGAGGCGTCCATTGCATGTTCAAAATGACCAAGAGACAGATTGCCAACTGATCGAATTTAATTGACTTCAGCAGGGAGAAATCAACAGCAGTTTACAGTGCACTGGAGGAGCCCTAAACAGCTTCTCAGTCCGTTTTCCAAAACCCTAGCTCTTTATTTCCTCTCAAGCCGTTTCTGGGGAAACGAAACCAGGTGTTATTTCTCGTCCCCGCGACTGGTACAAGACTCCTCTGACGTAGGATGGTCAGCTCCCTGCCTGGTACAGGATGCCTCCTGTGTTCTTCTTATCTGCTCAAAACAGGATGTGCTATGGCCTTCAGACACACAAAAAGGCTCACAAACCTTTATGAATCTCTTCTTATTTAACTCTTCAGTTTTTCTTAATCAGAATTTAAAAGGTAAAAAGTTGGTTAGCAAAATAAGTACTTTTAAATATATAAAAGGTAAAATATAAATCCCACACCACTCATGCCTTCAAGTTAATCCGAAGAAGAGGATTCAGCTGGAGCATGCCCATGAGCTGGAGTGGCTTAAGGTTAGCGTTCATGAAGATTTGCATTCATAGTTTTGTGCATTATTTTGGGATGAAACTCCATATCTGGCCTATTGGTCACTTTCACTTTGATTTGCTTTCATGTTTTTCTCAGATGGAGCATACCGTGGAGGTTCCTCCTGTGAGGTGCGAAGATGAGAACCCTCCAGTATCAGGAGAGATCTTCTCCAAGTCAAGTGATGGAAAGTTTTAATCATTTGAGTCTTCAGAGGATTCAAGCATGAGTGAGTGTAATCTAGATTTAACCTCTCTGCACTGAAATCAAATCAAAGGATTTATTTTTTTTAATTATTAATGGTGTGTCCGTTGTAGTGGAACAGTAATTTTTTTATCTTTTCAATCATAGCAACTACATGAAACGTTATGGTTACTTTTGAATGTGTCATACATTCTGTAAAGTTCTGTGAATATGGTGCCATATTCACCCCCTAGGCAACCAGATTTACTCACAACTTTGTTGTTGACAGGGGACATATGTCTCGGTTCGTTGATCATTCAATATGTTTTTATTTAGCGCGTTATAGCAGTTGCTTTCAAAGCAGCTTCACAAAGTCCTAGTGTTGATCAGGTAAGGTAAATAGGCATTGCCTATGTGAGGTCCCAGGGAGGCTCATGTGCTAGACATGTGTTAGTCACCTCCGCAGGACTTAAAATCGATTGACGAACAGCTCGCCAGATTGCTCCTGAAAAAACAATGAACAAAATCAAAACAAAAACAAACAAACATTGGTTAGAAACAGTATAACACAGATGACAAACAGGTGATTTTTAGGGAATGGGGTTACGAAAGAAACCATAATGTTTCCCTTCAGTCGTTCACTGCGGTGTATGTCGGTGACGACTATGGGAACACCCTTACAAAACACCACAATCTAAGTCCCTTCGCATCGGCGTACAGCCATGCAAGCTCTGGCACAGAGCGGAAATACATTTTTAATGGGCTCTCGGTCATTAAATATACCTCCCTTACTGACTCATACCAGAGGAGGGAGTGCATCGATTCCTGATTTTGAAAGGAGGTGCGTGGAGGCCATGCTTACCACCACGAACGCTGGGTTTAGAACTACCGGCAATTTAATAGAGGTACGGTTTCTGTGAGGGACTGATGGATAGATTGCCTTGAGCCTAACGAGGCAAGGACATTAGAGGTAAGATATCATAGATGGAACATGCCAGAGTAACAGTTTACGACAGTTAACCTTTCGGGAAACTACGTATCCCTTTTGTACCCAGTGTTGTTAAGAGATGCAAATTGTAGTTTTTAATATATGGCACATACGTGGACATTGCGTAAGACTATTCAGAATTCAGCTTAATCTACAATGTCTGTTGAGGGGAGAGGAGTCAAAAAGATGATTGCCTCCACTAGTCAGTGGGCCAAGCTCTGTTGGAGACAGCTTTCCCTTTAGTCTATAAAGTAAATACTCCACGGTTCCAGATTTTCTTATACTCCTCAGTGCTTACACTGGACAATAAGACCAACAGACAGTTCCTACAGATTCCCCTCTTAGATCGAGGCTAAATGACCAGGAACGCTGTCATAATTGACAAGAACTTAAGCTCTACTGAGTCAAGCGACTCAAAGGACAACCTTGTAGTCCTTTCAGATTGACGGAGGTCACAGGAGGGACTAATGTAGCAACAGTACACTTTTAAGCATGCAGTAAAAGTTGGATTAATTACCTCAGCGTTGCAATGGTCTGCTTGGGGGAATGGAAGAAGAGTCGACTCGTGAGAGTCGGAATCAAATGAGATCGGTTCAAGATCGCAGGTTTAACAGCTTAAGTTATCCTGTTTCACCAGTAATTAACCTTCCGCAATTAATATCGACTTTTGAATCACATATGATTCGTTTCCAAAGACACTAAGATCCAACTTATAGCTCGTAGCGTTCAGAACGATACATCAGGTAACAATTTAATTATATAAATCACAGACAAGGAATGCGCTTTATACGTTTTATTTTCTATTCCACAAAACACAAGAACTAACTATCGCTAAAATGATCAATTAAACCATTCATACACACATTCACGCAGAGATAGAGAAACGATGGTGGCTATATACTGAAGTCTCATATCAAACAGACTTAAAAGGGTAACCCCTATTTGTGAATCTCATCAGACTTACGGATCTGTCTTACGGACCATTCACGGAATGCTCGCTTGCACCAGCCAGCAAGTTAAGGATTAATGCTCTTTCTACCATATCTGAAGTCCTTTGGATCGGTGAGGTTTCTGGCGTTGTCGGTGTAAGAATGACTGACTTTTAGGTTGGAGTTCAAGAATCGAGTAGAGATGAGAGTCACCTGAACTTGGAAACAGTCGCTGAAGAGTCTGTGAAGCTTTCCGGGAGTTTGCAAAGTCCTTTAAGCTCCGAATCGAGGCTCGGTGCTATAGTTTCGTGATGGTTCTTTGTCTCCAAAACAGTGGCAAGGAAAAAGGGGGGAAGAGTGTGAAAAGACTCAAAAGAGCTTAGAATAGAAGAGAAAGTAAACAGCAGACTTGAATGCAGAAAAATAGAGAGGAGAAGGAAGCAGAAGGACAGAAGTGAGTCACGCGCAGACTTTCTGGAGCCAAGAGGCAGGCTCTGCCTCGCAGCTTAGCCAATGAGAGCACTCTGAAATCGGAACCGAGATGACGTCACAGGCAAGAACATCGGCTGAAAGAAACTCAATTCTAATTCGTATTAATTAATAGAAGAGATCATATCTAATAGAGTAACTTCCTATTAAAACGTCATAATTTCCGACATAACATTTAGAGCAGAATGATACTAAACACAGCTAACTTTAATACTGAAAACATCCATTCCCCACTCATTCATTCAAACCTAACTATATGCTATTAGCAATACAATATGAATTATGCAGTAACATGAGAATATATTCAAGGGTATACTCGTGCGTATAAGTCTTTCTTCAATTTTTATAATGCGTTGAAGAATTAGGGTAAGATCTGTAGCCCATGAGTTTCATACGGGAAATCCATGGATTCCTGTTGGGTGAGTCCGAGGGGTGGAAAGAAGTGTGAGTAAAAACAGTCTGTGACCCGGCGATGGCTCCAGGGCAACTCCAGGCTCGCGAGTGTGCCTGGACAATGTCATTGTACTCCTATCTCTCCAAAGTTATTTGAATAATCGTGTTCCTTTGACTCTCGTGGCGCCAGTCACCATTGGTGATAGGAGTTTTGGAAAAATGGTGTGTTTCTTCCCCTGCATGGCCACAGGAGATAAACTTAGGAGTGTGCGAAGAGATCAAAGCACTCCAGGTTCCCCAGGAAAGTGTTCATGTGCAGTGATGAACAAGAGACATTCCTTACACTAAGAACGGCCTAAAGGATGAGCAATCTGACTGTTAACTCGTGGCGTCCCAGCGTGTACCTTCAACTGGATGGTGATGGGTAGAATCGCGGTGAATAACCTTCAGAAAGAGGCAATCATTTTTCTAACTCTCTTGAGGAAGGTTAGTTCAACGTGGCAGCTGCTCAGGACAACTTGGTGAGTGACACTAGCTGATGGACCTACCCCATTATAACTATATCATGAATAAACTGCTGCCTGTGTCCAGAATACCATGAGTCTATTGATCATAAAATTGGAGATTTATTATTTTACATTTTTCACTTATCTAAAAACAGGGTCAGTGTTCACGGAGCATCAATGCATGACTTTTGAAGTTGCTTAAAGGATTCTTTGAATATTTACTCAACAGTTCAGCCCACTGATGGTCGTTCAGAAGATCTCGCTTCTTCACCTTCTGAAGTGCCTGAGCAGAGCCAAATCGTTGGTGTTCCTTCAGCACCCATCATTACTCCTTCGGGTTCTTCATCAGAGGAATCATCTGCAGAAATCTTTGATGCAGTGTCTAAAGACGATGAAGAAACCCCCAGAGAGACCAAATCAAGCCAGGATTCAAATATTATGACTGAGTATGATCTAGATTTAACTCAAGTTCATTTTGAGTTAAAGACACTTGATGAAGAAAAAAATGCATTACTAATGGTTAATTTTTTCTTTCAAAAGTAATCAACTCCACAAAACACAATCTCGGTGTGGATGAAGGTAGCTTTGGAATTGTCTACACAGCAACCTGCTTGGTAAGTTTATAGCTTAGAAGGAAGTCAAGGAAGACTTTTGAGGTTCAGTAACTTTCTAAACCTAAAAAATTACTTTTTCCTGGAGAGTCCTCAGGAGAACTAGAGTAACTTGAGGTTAGCTTTCATGAAGATTTGCATTCATACTTTTGTGCGTTATTTTTTTTTTTAGTAGAAGATGCTTTGAGGATGAAGTTAAATTGTGCTTCTCCATTAATGTAGTTTATAAAACATTTGTTTTCTGTTCTCTGCAGGTGTAGCGTACTGTGGATGTTCCTACTGTGAAGTGTGAAGATGAAAACCTCATTTTCCTCGAACATCAATAAGAGGAATAGCTTGACCTGAAGTGAAGAAAATCACTTTAGGTTCAAGTTTGACATCAGCTGCAGCAATAGCGGTGACTTACCGTAGCACACTCTCATCAACTCTCACACACAGTAGCGAGAGCTTTAATCTCAGATTGTGTTTGAGGAGATAAAAATGATAAAAGACTGTTCAAGATTAATGGATTTGTTGTAAATGCTTGTTCTTTGTCTGTGATGCTTACATTGAGAGGGTTTGGGTTTACTCAGTTTTACACATTTTGGTAACTGTGATCTCAGTATGAATTTAAAAATCAATAAACTTGAAAGTCCTTGCAGGGCTTCAAATTAATTTTTCAACTTGGCAGCTCTGGTGATCTTAAATTTAAAATATCAGAAAGGTGTAGTAGACTGTTGCACCACGGGAAACTGAGGGGCGGTCCCTGTACCTCGACTTGTGGCTCAACTTCTTTGATTGTCACAAACTCACTCCTCGCCGACTCTTTCGAGGTTGTGTCATGACATTCCCGGTGGCGGCCTAAAAGTAAGCCGGCCTCTTTTGAGCATGTTGTTGGTCAGAATAATTCTAATAAAAACAACTGATTGATTCCTCATCTACTTCCTATGTAGAAGATTACTTGCGATTGGAAAGTCGCTGTTTCGATCCCCAGATCCACTAAGCTGAAGGTGGTGTATGTGATGAAACACTTGCTCTCCCATCATCAACAACCACAGCTGTTGTGCCCTTGAGCAGGGCACCAGTTTCCTAAAGGCTCTCAGGCCATTGCTCCGAGTGTGTGTTCACGGTGTGTTTGTTCACTGCTGTACGTGTACACTAATTTGGGTTAAACACAGAGCAAAAATTCCCAGGTATGGGTCCCTCCATATCTGGCCAATTGGTCTCTTGATAATCAAAATCCGAAAGATCTTTATTGCCAAGTGCGCATGTGCACACACAGAAGGAATTTGTTGTGGTTCAGGGGTACTCTCCAGTGTTGGAACAAAAAACGACAATAACGTTGCAACAGTAATGTAATGGTTACTTTCGTAACTCCCATTCCCGAATAGGGAACAGAGATTTATGTCGGTGACGACTATGGGAAGCTCTGCTAGGAGAGCCCCACTCTCTCCACACATCTCAAAAATCAGCAAATGCGCTGATAATCACGTGATCACGCCGTCCCACATAACTCGGACACAAGTGTGAAGCTCTTCCTGTTGTGAAGCTGGAGCTGTAATCACCCACCAAGCAAACAAACTTACTCACGACCTTATGGTTGTGGCTGGGGACATAAGTCTCCGTTCCCAATTGGGGAAACGGGGGTTGCGAAAGTAACCATTACGTTCCCCATTAGTCGGTAACTTTGACTTATGTCGGTGGTGAATATGGGAACACCCTGCAAAACACCACAACCTAGGGCGCATCAGTAGTCTGGCACCGAACGGAATCTACCTCCGCCCTGCCCTTAAGTATAGACTTTTTTAATGGGCAATCGGCAATTCTCTATCATATCGACTCATACCAGAGGAGGGTGCATCATTCCCAGAGCAGAAGGGAGCCACTTCGAAGGCTGGACTAAGAACTTCCGGCAGTTTAATACACGCAAGGTTTCATCGCCTGTTGGGGCGAGAGGAGCCAAAAAGCTGGAGGTTATCTCAGAGGCAAAAAAAGCGCACATATCACTAGGAAGGCACAATCCAAGCTGGATACCCCTTAATACATCTCAGACAATGCTACCACCACCGAGCACGACTGAAGAGATGGATTAAACGCTCAGGTCCCTGGCGAAGGTGTTAGGTGTCAACCCAACACGCAGCCTTGCAGATCTCTGCCAGCGGAGTACCTCTTGCCAACGCCCAAGAGGCCACGACACCCTGATAGAGTGGGCTCTAAACTACAGGGGGGCAAGGGACATCAGACGTCAGTCCTTTCTACATAGATCCTCAGTGGTCGAACTGGGCAATTGGGACCAGGGGCTGGTGCTGCCTCCTCTCCGGGCAGAGATTGGTGGTTCACTACCTGAGTTTTGAAGGCGATGGTAGGAACCTTGGGCACACATCCAGGCCTGGCCTTAAGAATAACATGAGTATCACCAGGTCCGAACTTTAAGCAGGTCTCATCGACTTAATCGACGCTAACGCGACCAGGAACGCTCTCTTTATTGACAGAAATTTAAGCTCTACTGATTCAAGCGGCTCAAATGGAGGACCTTGAAGTCCTCTAAGGACAAAGGAAAGGTCCCAAGAGAGAAATAAGGACGGCCTAGAGGGTCTAACCCTTCTGGCCCCTCTGAGGAATCTGACCGTTGTGGGATTTATATTTTACCTTTTATATATTTACAAGTACTTATTTTATTCACTAACTTTTTACCTTCTAAATTCTGATTAAGAAAAACTGAAGAGTTAAATAAGAAGAGATTCATGAAGGTTGTGTGAGCCTTTTGTGTGTCTGAAGGCCATGGCACATCCTGTTTTTGAGCAGATAAGAGAGGAGCACAGGAGGCATCCTGTACCAGGCAGGAAGCTGACCATCCTACTTCAGAGGAGCCGCCTTGTACCAGTTGCGAAGATGAAAAATAACACCTGGTTTCGTTTCCCCAGAAACGGCTTGAGAGGAGATAAAGAGCTAGGGCTTTGGAAAACGGACTCAGAAGCTGTTTAGAACTTCTCCAGCACGCTGAAACTGCTGTTGATATCTCTCTGCTGAAAGTCAATTAAACTTGATCAGTTGGCAATCTGTCTCTTGGTCATTTTGAACATGCATTGGACGCCTTAAAGTCCTACACCGTTAACTTGTGTCACAAGCACCCAACCAAGTCTTTGAAGCGTTGATAGTTACTACTATGAGCCTGAGAGGTCCTCCCAGAGGGACACCGGCACGGAGGAAACGAACATCTTCCAAAGATGCAGGTGGAGGCAATGAGGTGTCACGTTCACCTTCAGTCACCTTGACGCCATGCTTTCAACGAACTTGAGCCAAAGCTGGAGTGGTCTCATATGTAATAAGCTGAGGCAGAATAACTGTGGAAGCCAGATGCCCCAGGAGCCTCTGGAAGTTCTTCAGGGGACCACTTACTCTTGTTCAGACTTTGCATGTTTGCCTTCAGCAGGCTCAGGGCACGCTCTAGAGTAGAGGCATGCTTGGATTTTCAACGAGTTTAGCTCCATACCCAGAAAAGATTATGCTCTGGCCAGGGGTTAGATGGCTCTTTTTGAGTTGTTCCAAAGCCCCAGATGGCTGAGGTGGCATAAGAACCCTGTCTCTGTGACGAATCAACTGGCACCGCGTCTGGACCAGTATCAGCCAGTCGTCCAAGTAAGCCAGGATTCAGAACCTTTTCCCGTGTTAATGTTACTAAAGCTGCCTCGATCACCTTTGTGAAGGTGCGAGCGGACAGAGACAAGCCGAAGGGAGAGGACACAGTACTGATACACCGACCTTCGAGGCCAAACCGAAGAAGAGGTCTGTGCCGGGGGAGTATACTCACGTGATAATACGCATCCTTCAGATCTATTGTGGCGAACTGGACGGACTGAGTGGGCCGTGCGTTTGAGGGATATCATACTGAACGGAAGTCTCAGAAGATTAGCGTTCAGATGATGCAGGATTGGATGCAACCCGCCTGTTGCATTTGGAAACTAGAACGTATGGGCTGTAAAACCCTCTTTCCCTGTTGGCAGGAGAGACCAGCTCGATCGCACCTTTGCGTAGAAAAGAATAGATCTCCTCGCGCAGGGACCGGGGCCTCTGTTGGATGAGACAGAGGTCATTAGAACCCCATTGAACCTGGGCGGCTTGGCAGCAAATTGCAGTCGATAGCCATACCGGATAGTGCATACGAGCCAAGGGGAAATACTGGAAAGCTCCCACCAGGCTTCCTGAAACTCCACTAATGGCATCATATGCACTTCGCCGATAGTCTTTTATAGCGGGTCCTAGCCTAGGTAGAGACCTACCGGTAGTTGAGGCTCGCCCTCAGAGCAGCATCCGGTTCCAGCCGAGGAGGTCCCCACTCGAGGCTGACTCCGACACGGAAGCTGAGCGCCATCCGGACTGCACTGCATCAGGCACCACACTCTTGAATGTGCACAACTCTGCTCCTGATATCTTTCAGGACCTTGGCTTGGAACACCTGATAGGCTGCCATGGCATGCAACCTGCAAACCAATCTCTCTGGCAACCCGGGTAAGCAACTCGGCCATCTCTTCCGCAGCACATTCTGACGGGGAAAACGATGTACCGTCTCCGTTGGGAGATGCGGCGTCACTCTCTGATGCAGCAGCAGAGATCGCATCATCAGGCGCACAGGAGTAGTCAGAAGATGCAAGCAGCGCATCATCCGTTAACTCTTTGTGGCAGATAGCGGACGCACCGGGGGGAGCGGGAAGCGGCTGGAGCCAGCAGCACGCTCGACCGCTCTGCGCGCCGGAGACATGCACTCATTGACCCTTATGGGTGGGAGCTACAAAGCCTCCAAGTGGTGGAATGAAAGTACTCCCAACCTCACCTTAAGTGCGCTGCTGGACAGAAGTGTGCAATCCACACAGTTTGATACCTCAATCGCTGCCTCAGCATGTCTACGCCCAAGACAATCGAGGTAATGATCGTGGAGCGGGAAGCGGCTGGAGCCAGCACGCTCGACTCCTCTGCACGCTGGAGACATGCACTTGTTGACCCTTATGGGCGGGAGCTACAAAACCTCCAAGTGGTGGACTGAAAGTACTCCAACCTCACTTTAAGTGCGCTGCCGGACAGAAGTGTGCAATCCACACAGTTTGATACCTCAATTGCTGCCTCAGCATGTCTACGCCCAAGAAAACCGAGGTAAATAACGTGGCTATCTGTCGATACAATCGATCCATCGCATCCAACAGACTTGCAGAGTGGCGACATGTTTGGAACATGCTACAAACAGTCGACCAGCAAAACAAGCTCTCTGCTAAGAAAAAAGGAGTCTTACTTGTTGGTGGAAGGCTTGGGGGGTGCAGCGGTTCCAGCCTCTGGATCCGGCTGAAAAACCTCGGTAGTTGCTGTCGACTCACCAGATCTCCAAATAGGTAATAATCTGCTCATTCTCTGTGATGTCCTTCACCAAGTCACTCGCGTGTTAAGAGTAGGCTCCTGTAAACAAACAGGAAGAGCGTCACGCTTGTGTTTGGTTTATGCGGAATGGCGTGATCACGTGACCATCAGCGCGTTCCCTGATTGGCATTTTGAGATAGTGTGGAGAGAGTGGGGCACTCCTAGTGGAGCTTTCCCTAGTCGTCACCGACATAAGTCGTAGTGACCGACTGATAGGGAACACAGGTTATATATGTAGGGAATTAGGTTCGGCTCCTTATTAAAGCACACTTACAGCATGGGAACCTGGAGCTGCACATTCCTAACTTATCCTTCAGTACCAGATGCAGGAAATAAAACACTCGGTTCAGTCTGACTCCAAGCCCTAAATGGTGACCGACGCCACAAGGGTTAGGCTGGGAACTATCAGTCAAGAGCTTCAAAAGAGACTGTTGGACACCTGATGCTCTCCTGGACTCACGCCGCGCACAGGAATTCAAGGACCCTGTGACTGAACCCTCGCGATTTGCGGATATTCAACACAAAACTGCTTTTCTTAACATACAGAGGAAAAGGGACAAATCTGTTTACGTGTACACGCCCATATACTGGATTAATAGTCATAGCAAGTCTTAATCTGCTTGTATACATGGAAGACCTGTATTGTTAGCCAGTTAGTTTAAAACGAATGAATGTGAAGATGAGTGAGTTTTTCCGTAACTGACCCCTAGTGTTTGATCTCGTTAGAACGCTTGTCACGTTCCCGAAAGGATTTAATTCGGTAGGAAGTGATCCGGGACTTTCCCGATTAGATATGACTTTGTCTATTAATGAATGCAAATTAAGAGCGAACTTCTTTCCCGCCGGAAGCTTCTGCGGGATGAATTGTGACATTACCCACAGCTCCAATTCCAGAAGTGCTCCCATTGGCTAAGCTGCAGGAGAGACCCGCCTCACGATTCAAGACAGAGGCCCTCTTCCCTGGCGCAGCTCACTTCTTTTTCCGGTCTTGCAGGCCCCTCTTCTTTTCAGTCTTCTGACCCAAAGTCTTCTCTCTCCTCTGGCTGTTAGCCAGTTTTCTCTCAGTACCCTTTCCAGAACTCTCTTATCTTTTGGCGCCGTTTCAACAAAGGAAAACCTGGCTCTCATCAACCCAGAGTCGTGATCTTAAATATAAAGACTGTCGAACCAACGCGAAACGTCTTTTGGACTTCACGGACACCTCAAACAGAGCCAATTCAAATAACCCAGCTCGACTCTCAGCCGAGTCGACTCCCCGGCACACCTTCACAGCCGCTACAAACAGAAGCCTCTCGTTCTAACCCCCGCAAACAACTTGGGAACCCTTATCGACTTAACGGATCTCAAAAGGTAGCAAGCGATAATTAATTAATTTCTGGCGCGGGTAACTATAATAGAATGGACTCTGAAGTGCTTGAAGTTAATTATGTTGCCTAGATTCATAATTAAGAGTAATTCTTGAGCTGTTACGTCAAATACTTTGCATTTCCTCTCTCTCTCTCTATTCCTCACCACCACCTCCCTCTCGTTGTGTGTGTGCATGCGTGCGTGAGCGACTGTGTGTAGGTCAGTTTTAGCTAGAAATCATTTATCTTTTGTGTTTAGAATAGATTAATAAACATTATCAACATATTTACCTTATTTGTGTTTATTTCAGTTATAACCGTTCCCTGGGGCTCTGATTCCAAGATAATACGGTTTATTGCCTCTTATCGTATTATTATTAATTATTATATATGTGATAACCCGTTTGTTACATATAAGTAAATTGCTCAAGTTAAAAGTAAATAGAATATAGTAATATTCTAGAAATAGAAGTAGCACAAATATAAAGCAATATAACTATAGAAGTCCTAGGTGCTTAAGAGATGCTTTTTAGGTAACGTGGCGACCAAAACGTAAAGTAAAAATAAAGTACAGAAACAGCATGTGGAGCGACTGCAAATGTGCCAAGAGTCCACATCAGAGTCCTCTTGCTTAGTGCAGTGTATGGGAGTGTTGTTGGGGAACATTTGGGTTCAGGAGCTGAATGGCCTGAGGGAAGAAACTGTGTTTGTCCGGGCTGTCCTGGTGTTTGGGGCTCTGAAGTGCAGTTGGTGGTGTAGGGCAGTGGTTCTTTAAAAGTGGGTCAGGGGGGCGCGAGGCTCCATCAAGGGGGGCGCGTTTGACCTCGGGGAACATGCTTTTTATTATCTATTTTTTTTTTACTGTTTTAGAATAAAGTGCAATACCACTCCACTACATTAGGGAACAATGGCGCTCTCATTGGCAGAGTCTGAAGTGTAGACACGAAATGTTGAACACTGAGCTGAAGTCCACAAACAAGATCCTCACATAAGTTCCTGGTTTGTCTAGATGTTGCAGGATGTAGTGCAGTCCCATGTTGTCTCTATCATCCACAGACCAATTGGATCGGTAGGCAGACTGCAGTAAGGCTTCATTGATGTTCCTCAGGTAAGCCAACACCAGTCCATGACCACAGATGTCAGGGCTACTGGTCTGTAGTCATTAAATCCTGTGATTTTTTTGGCTTCTTGGGGATGATGGTGGGGTGCTTGAAGCCCAAAAGAACTTCACATAGCTCCTAAGAACTGTTGAGGAAGTTTGTATAGATGGGTGCCAGCTGGTCAGCAGAGGTTCTGAGGCAAGTTGGTGAGACTCGGCGCCTTCCTCTTCTACTTTCCGAATAGTAGACCCACATCAATAGTCATGCAGTCATGAAACTCCCAACAAAGCCTCCCCCCCTAGAGTGGGTTCCTCACATGGACATACACATTTCTCTTCTCTTCAGATTAAGACCAGAGGGAGAACTGGTTCCCTGGCTGAGCCTGGGTTCTCCCAAGGTTTTTTCTCCCACGTGGAGTTATTTTTCCTTGTCGCTGTCGCCTTCGGCTTGCTCAGCTGAGGATCCAAGAAGGACATCAGCTCCAGGAAAATATTTTAAATTGAGTTTGGAATTTCACGATGTTTCTTCTGCAGTGTTGTGTTGTTTTTGGTGAACCAGCAGCTCAAACATCTTACAGCATGTTTGCTCTTTGTCTTTTAACAGATGAAGAACTTCCTGCCTTAAACAATGTTGGAGAGCTCCAACTAACTCAAAACAAAGATCTCTCCAAATGAAACCAGATCATTGCTACATCATTGATACCTAATTATTATCTCATTGTTACCTCATGTTAATGAAATAAAATAAAATGAAAACTTGTCAATATGTGTTGGTTTGCTTGTGTGTGGCCCTCTGATTTAGTCTTTTTGCGGCCCAAGGGCAAACAGATGCACTGGGCCCCTATATTTTATTTGTTAATTTATTTATTGAAAATGTAATTCTGGGGTCAAACTTTAGGAAAATAAAAGCCTTAATTTGCTACCTTTTAATAGTAAATTGTTGTAATCCTGGAGTGTAGTCTTTAGACACTTAAAAGTTCAGAATATAAACTTAAATTGTCAATGTTTTAAGAGTAAAAATGGTGTATCCTGGTCATTCAGTCAATGATCCTGAAGTGTTGTCTTTGGCATGATTGGAAATTCAGATAAAAGATTAACGTAGCAACATTTAGAGTAAATCATTGTATCCTGAAGTGTGTATAGTTAAAAAACGACCTGATGCAGATTTTCTTCTATACATTTGTATTTGGTTTCCCAGCGATGGGTTGCGGCTGGAAGGGCATCCGCTGCGTAAAACATATGCGAGAGAGTTGGCGGGTCATTCCGCTGTGGCGACCCCGAAAGGGAAGAAAGCCGACATGAAGATGAATGAATGAATTTGTATTTGGGAAGTATTTCAAGGAAAATGGGCCTATTGAATGTAATTTTGTAGGAAGAAAAACAAGTGTTTAAGTAACAAAGGAGGATTGTTTTTTTACTTTAATCAATAAAATAATAAGTTACAAAAATAACATGGTATAAAGCGGCAGGTATTCTTCGGTGAAATTACAATCTGCTTTTTAAGGATAAGCTTTGAATATGACACGTAAAATGCAAAAATATACATGACACATAAAATAGCTAAAGTAAAGACATTAAAATTAATAAATACGGAAACAAATATACGTCTCACTTTGTTCATTGACTTATAAATCATTGTTAGTTTTTGTCTTCTATTTGACTTGAGAAACATATAATTGCCTGCAGAAAAGACCAGGCAAGTATACGGCTGGTAGATGTTTAGTCAAATCTCATTTCGATATCAGCCGAATCTAAAACTTTCTTGGCCCATATGTGTTTTTTATGATCTGAAAATGTTTATTGAGAGAATCTGGCTCAAGTCTGTTAGGCCATGCCACAACGCAGGCATAGGGGGCAGCAGTGAGTCACATTTGGCCCAAGTGTCCTTCCTTTCAGAATTGCCAGTGAATTACTTCATAGTTTAAACTTGAGGTTAGGCTGGAGGAATACATAAAACATTAAACACTCATTGATTAAAATGAAAATGTAACATTTAGTTCAGTTGAAAAAAACGATTTATCTTCATTGTGTAATATTAATATTTACTGAAACTCATTAGAAGAACGCGAATTTTGTTTGGTTTTATACGACATTCAATACAAAACATATGTCTCTAGAAGTTTTCTTATTAGTCTACACACAGTATCATTTCTCTTTGACTTAACAAACATTAGGAGACAATTCACAACATAATGACTAACACCACACTTACTAGTAGGGCACAAGATTGTCAATTTACCTCCAATTAATGAATGTGAACAGATTCAATGGTGCCACAATATAAGCATACAACGGGGTTACATTTAATTACAGAGTTTTAAATAGTCACCATTTTAGTCACTTGAAATGTATGTGCAACCAAACCATTGTAGTCTTATGTAAAGAAAGTCCGTTTCTGGGGCTGTGAAAGTAATTAAATGGTATTGGAATGCTATAAATTCTCCATTATTAATTTGACACAATTTTTACACAAGATTGAAATGAACTTCTTTCAGAAATATATGCCGTATATCAAACTGATTACATCAAATGGAAAATTTATTTACTGTACACCCAGTGACTTAACGTCATGCACATGTAACTAGCATTTAACATTTTTAGACTCCCATGTTGTTTAGCCGGCTTAGTGCGTCTCCAATGATATTCAGCTCATCTTCAAAACATCCACGCACACACGCATACACACACACACACGCACACACACACACTCCAAGCCAAATGTAGGACATACAATTACTTTTATTTTCTTAATCGTTTACTTAGGCTGCAGGAGAGCAGTTTCGCTCATGAGTAGCTGGTTACAGACACTGGGTATGGCCCTCCAGTCATTAAACACACATTAAACACCTTACAATTTCTCACATCAATCAGTACATAGAATAATCATTTCATGCACAAGTTCCTAGCAATCGATAAATAGAATGAACACTCCAGAGCGCAACAATCAATAAATAGAATAAATAAATCACACATCACGTCACAACAATCACGTAATGGAAAAAAATAACTTCAAGACCTTCTGCTTCTATAGTGGTTGAAGGGGCCAAGTCACCAATCCTAGGAAAATTGGATGGGGATGAACGTCGAAACACCCAATGGGACCCAAAGCTTGGACCCCTCCCTGTCCTCTTGTCCAGGCAGGAGCAAACTTGGGATAGAGTTCAGCTCTAGCCCATTATTAGACGACATTGCAAACCTGTAACTGTCAAGAAGAAACCAGGGAGGACTAAAACACCCTGGAGAAATTCAACAAATATTCACAGTATGAAAACACTTTGCAGGAAGGCTGAAAGAAGGTGGAGAAAATCCAAACTTGTCATCAACTACAACCTTTATAAAGAGAGTCTTCGTGTTTTTAATTCAGAATTATCACAGCTAGGCAAGAGTTTTTCTCAAACTTAATTAATAACAACTTCAACATCTTCTAATTCTCTTTGCAGCGGTAGTGGTTAACCTACCCACCAAATCAGACTCAAAGTGAGCTTCTGTTCGAGGATAAATGCAATGAGTTTGCTTCATTTTTCATCAATAAAATCAGTAACATCAGAAATGGCATTAGTGCTTCCCCTGCAGGGCTGGGATAGACATCCTCAGCCTCCACTCTCAGTGTGCACCTTTAATCTATTCGATAGCAAAACATTAATAGAGACGGTTCAGAGCCTTAGACGTCCTCTTGACACTCCTACCAACAGTCTTAAAAAACAGTTCTTAAGAGACTAAAAAAGGACCTCTTAGAAGTTATAAACACCTCCTTGTGCTCTGGCTCTTTCCCAAAATCCTTAAAACCGCAGAGGTAAAGCCAATACTAAAAAAGACGAACTTAGATAATACTTTACTGAACAACTACAGACCCATCTCAAATCTCCCTTTTATTAGTAAAATTATGGAAAAAAATAGTGGCAAAACAACTTATTGAATTCCTGACCCAAAATCAACACATGGATTGTTATCAGTCGTGTTTCAGAGCTCATCACAGCACAGAGACAAACTGTCCTGGTTTTACTCAATTTAAGCGCTGCCTTCGTCACAGTTGACCACAAAATCCTTCTCAGTAGATTAGAAAACTATGTTGGTCTTTCAAGAACTGTGATAAAATGGTTCAGATCATACTTGAAGGAAGATGTTTCTATGTAAACATAGGTGACTAACATGTCGAAGTGGACTGCAGTGTCATGTGGAGTCCCTCAAGGCTCAATCCTTGCTCCTTTACTATTTAACCTATACATGCTTCCACTGGGCCAAACTATGAGAAGGAACCAGATATCATACCATAGTTATGCTGATGATACACAATTTTATCTAGCTATCTCCCTGAATGACTACAACCCCATAAACTCTCTCTGACAATGTCTTGATGTGATTAAAAACTGGATGGAAAACATCTTTCTTTCTATTAAACAAGGACAAAACTGAAGTCATTGCATTCGGAAGCAAAATGTGAGGTTGTTAAGGTTAACACGCATCTCAATGCCAAGGGCCTAATAACTACAAATCAGGTCAGAAATCTTGGAGTGATTCTGATCTCTGATAATTCAATAATCACGTCAAAGCAATGACCAAATCAGCTTATTACCATCTTAGAAACATTGTAAAAATCAGATGCTTTGTTCAGATGCCAAAAAGTCAGAACACTTTTCTCCGGTTCTTAAGTCTCTACGCTACCGGTCTCCTTCAGAACAGTTTTTAAAGTTCTGCTGCTTGTATATAAGTACAAACATAACTTAACACATAACAATTTTCAGTTTTTAATCATTATGATTTTATATGACTGTTATGCTTGATTTTATTAAATGTACGTTATTTTTATTCTTTGTTTCTAATGTAAAGCACTTTGAATTACCCTGTGTACGAAATGTTCTATACAAATAAACTTGACTTGCCTAGTCTGGGAAGCCCATGGCTCTGTAATCACAGATGATGCACAAGGTTTTAGCTGCTTAAAATGTACCGCGTTATCAGTACCTCCTGCTTCTGGCTGAACCCTGTACAAAACTTCAAATATCCTCTCAAGAACCCTAAATGGTATTTTAAACCTTTTTTTATAACTTTGAACTCCAACCCTTCTTCCTAGCCTTACTCTCAACCATACCAACTCCCCTTCAGAATAATACTTAATCTTGGCTTAGAAGTTGACATCTCTTCTGATGTTTTGAGGCTCTACTCAAGTGCTGCCTCACGGCTCCAACCACAGAGGAGAGGCTTTCAGCTACTCCCTTTACGCACTCATTCACAGTTTCAAATCGGTCCTGTCCCTCTATGGTCCAGCATTACATCTATTGGCAAAACCATTTCTTGACCAAACACCACTTTATATGGAGTAAACACGATACTAGATTGGATACTACTGATATAAGCAATCTTCACATAAGGTAGGAGGGTATCCCAATTCTGCTGGTTTTCATCCACGAAAAAAGACAACATAGGTAACAGTGTTCTATTAACCATTCAATCATACCATCTGAGTGGGGCTGGTAGGGGGAGGTGCGAGTCTTGTGGAATGAACAAACAAGCGACACAGTTCACTAAGTTTGATTGAAAATTTCTACCTTGATGAGAGTGTAGAGTTTCTTTGTGTTCCATAGCGACATACCCATTCTTCCACTAATACCCTCGCCACTGTTCTACACCTTCTTGGTTGGAGAGGGGATATGCTTCTATCCATTTAGAAATAATAATCCCCCACCACCAAAATAATATTTATTTCCCTGAGCGGTCTCGTAGGGGGCGAGAAGTCAACGACAGGATGAGCAGGACCAATTTCCTTGTGCACTGCATATTCTGGGCCACTCTTGGCACCATCGTTTAGTGTCCCTAAACCACCCTGGCCAGGAAAAACCGTCTCTCTCACTTTCCCCTGTTATTTCTGAACCCCTAAATGAGATCTAATAAATGTAATGTGCAATAGTCTCAATATCTCTGGTACCTTGAGCTGGGGAACGATCATCTGCACCTTGGCTCTCATATGTCCTTTGGGCAGTACTCTTACCACTTCTGGCCCTATATCTCCAATTGCATCGGTCGGTTTGAACACCGCCAGTTACTTCAACCAGCAAGCCAATTGTCCTCAAGACCATGGAAATTGTGGAGCCCACGGAAAAGAGTTATGATCGGTTGAAAAAGAGTTATGATTAGTTGCAGCACATTTGCAATCCTGTTTACTTAGGTTTCTACCTGCATAGGCCACCACTCTCTCTAAAAACCGTCCACCTTCTGTGATAAAATGGCCCCAATGCCCACGTCACTTGCATCAGTATCAAGGAATAATTTCATATTGGGGATTTGGTTAGACCTATATGGGAGCTGTAATGAAGCATGACATCAATGCCTTCGAAGCAACCCTGGAAAAACCTTTGGCAAATCGCCTATAGTACGAGGCCAAACCCACTCGTCTGATTTTTAGGAATAGGCCATGATTTTACTGCTTCCATTTTAGCTGGGTCTGTCTTAACTCCTTCTGGGGAAATAACGTGACCAAGCTATTGGACTTTGGAAGCAAAAAGATTACACTTGGATGGTTTAACTTGGACAGGTTGGACAATACCTGGCCTAACCGCTGACGATGTTTATCAAATCTCTGGCCAAAAAGATGATACCACCCAAGTACACCCAAATAGATGGGACCATTGCAGATCCGCCAGGATCAGGTCCATCAATCTTTGGAAAGTACTTGGAAATTTGAAAGCCCAAATGGAAGGACATTGAATTCAAGTAGCCCCGGTCTAGTTTTAATGGCTGTTTTTGGCCAGTCCTCTGGGTCCACTTCAACCTGCCAGTATTCGCTTGATAAATCCAAAGTCGAGAACCACTGTGCATGAGTTAGACTATCCAAAGCATCATCAATTCTAGGGGGGGTAAGCATCCTTCCCTGTACAGAGGTGCACTCCTTCCTAGTTCTGCCGTGGTCTGATTTCTCTCTAATCAGTTCCAGTTCCGTAGCCAAGTTATGGTTGTGGGTCGAGCACTATGTAGCTGTATTCGAAGTTCACCTGTCCCGACATGGAAAATAAAATGTTCACGAGCTAGTAAATCTTGTGTGTCACTGTTAGCTACTGGCTAAGATTTGGCTACACGCCGTCTCAGAGCATCGGCATTTTCACAGGCACTCTCCCCAGTTATTCATTTCTGGGCAGACAAGATTGCCCGATTCCAATCCTCACTCTCGCAGGGATCAAAGCACACGCTCAAAGCTTCCTTTAGTTTGTCATACGTACTGCGTTTTTGTTAGGTATAATGATGAAGATCCAATTGCGAGTACCTTCTCAGTCTTTACTTTCTTAATCCAATTGAGGCAGAGCAAAACGGTCCAACTTAGACAACCCCCTAGGGGAAAAAGAGCAACAGAAGATGAAGGGAGAGCAGTGACAGGCTCTAACTCCCTTCACCAGCAAGAAGGAGCTATCTGTTGAAGGAGAGCAGGCTAGGTGAGACTAGAATCCTTAATAAGGGAGTGGTCTAAGATATTTCGTGAAGGGACCCAGCTTCTCTCCTCCAGACCCCTCCCAGTTCACCAAAAACTGTTGACCATGACCCGGTCTCCTAACATCAAGCAACTCTTTAACCCGGAAGGCTGGAGTGCCTTCAATTATTAGGGAGGACGAGGTAGGGGGTGATTGGAGGAAGGAATGAATGGCTTGACGCACGAGACGTGGAACACAGGGTAAATGCGGGCGAGAAAATGAGGAAGGTGGAGGCGGACGGTCACCAGGCTGATTACCTTGGAGATGGTAAAGGGGCTAATGAAACGTGGGGAGAGCTTATGAGAGTGGTTCTTAAAGGGTAGATTCAGAGTGCAAAGCCAAACCCTCTGGCCACAAATCTAGAATTAATTAGATTCTGTCTGTTTCAAAGATACAAGCTGCTAGGTCACATTCCTCTTTTTGCTGAGCCAAGTTTTGCCCAGTTCAGTCAGGAGATTGGCCTCGCTTCACTCGGAGCTGAGTCTGATGAGAGTGAGTCTTCACTCGGAGGAGCGTCTGATGACTCTGTACAGAAACTTGCAACAGTAAGTCATCTCATTTATTCTTGCTAAGGTTTCAGTGTTTAAGGAGTAGCTCACACACAATGTAAACTCATAATGAAAAGATGTTAACTTAATGTTTTGACCGTCAATGGAGTTATTTAACATAAACGGAACCATTACAACATGGTAAAAGGCACTGTTGTGTTATGTTTCAGTGTTATTTTTTCACTGTGGAGTTTGGCCTCTGTAAGCAAGAGGGGAAGCTGAGAGCTTATGGAGCCGGTTTGCTCTCCTCCATCAGTGAGCTGAAAGTACTGCCTTCACACAATTACTTCATCTGCAATGAAAACTGTTTATATTCTAAAGTGAAAAATAAATGTACTAAGTGCACTTACATTTAGCATATTTCTGTGTACTTGAAGCTACATTGATCATCTTTAAATATCAAGAGTATTCATGAGTAGGTAACTTGAAACATGTTATTTTGGAACAACTCATTTTGTACCAAATTTATATTACTTGTAAATAAATGGCAGAAAAGCTAAATTTGAAGTGTATTTAGTATACTTTTTATGATAAAGTGGAACAACTTAAAGTATATTTTAAAATACTTGAAGTGCGATTTATGGCTTTAAATGAGCATGAATAACTTCACTTCATAATTTGACTCAAACGTAACTTCAAATACACTCAAATTAATATTACAGCATTGATTCTAAAATGTGTATGTTACAGTCACAATTTTGAGCACACAAATTAAAATATATAAAAAATATGCAAAAACTGAATACGAATTAAGCACATTTAGAAACTATAGTTTCACTCAAGGTATGTTTTAGTCTAATATATTTAGATAAAGTGTAATGTAGTACAATTATTTTTAACTGTGTTAAAAGTGTTACAGCGTGATGCAAGTATACTTAACACATATACAAAAAGTACAATATGTGTAATTACATTTTAATCATAGCATCTGAAGTATAAACATATTTGAAGTACAATAAAGTACTTTTTTGTTGCTGGGTTTTAATGCTAATCTATTTTTTCCCCTAGCATGCACTGTCAGGCAATGCCACTATCTTGCCCTTTGACCCCAAATTGACTTCATTGTTATCAGGAGAGCATCATCACCACATTTCAAGATGTTTACTTTATTTCAGACAACAAAAGTAAAAATTAGTTGTGTGTGTGTATGCGTGTGTGCGTGTGTGTGTGTGCGTGCGTGCGTGCGTGCGCGTGCGAGTGTGTGTGCATGTGTGTGTGAACTTTTCTGAGTCTTCACCTGGACCAAACCGAGGTATAACTAAAGGTGGTGGCAGTTAAGAAAAATTATTCTGTCCCCTAGGTCGATCAGTGACCCCTAGTGGGTTAAAGAAAAATTATTACACTAGGATAGATTTACCTACCCCTACTACCAGCTCATATATGGACCTGCTCTCTAGACCCAGAGCCACATAGAGGTCTTTACTGCTACCTCTGTGGTGTTCCAGTTGCGTTTCCACAGACCATAAAATTGCACAAACATTGTGATAATAATTTGGCTTTTGGGCAACAGCTCAGTATGTGCTCTAGAGTCCTCTTCTATTGACGTAAGAGGCATCATAGTCTCACTTCAGGGAATATCTGCGGTTTTGGCTGCTTTTTTTGTTCGTTGACTGACATGACAGTTAACAGCCAATCAACAGCAACCAATCCCATTTCGTTTCTCATAGCGCATTTTTCAGAAAATGAAAATTTCACCACATCAACTGACCGACATGCCACAAGTTAGCCATCAAAAAAAGTAACAAAAGACAACAAATTAAGCAAAGTTACAAGAATAGATAAGTTTATTTATGTAGCACATTTCGTACACGGGGTAATTCAAAGTGCTTTATATTGGATACAAAATAAAGTACATTTAATAAAATCAAGCATAAAAACTGATTAAGATAGTGAAATGTACAGATTAAATATTTTTTTGGACATAGTTTCTCAGTCTACAAAAGTGCAGCTGATAAGGTGTCTTAAACTTGACTAAAGTGTTAGCACCCTTGATCTCCTTGGAAGCTGGATCCATCTGTGGGCCGCATGGTAACTAAAGGAGTATTTCCCCTGTTTGGAATTGACCTGGGGTAGATCTAATTTATTTGATCTGAATGATCTAAGTTCCCTTTTTAGTCACTGATCATGTCTGTTAGGTATTTAGTTATGCTTGGACTTATATACGAGCAGCAGAACAGGTGAGACCGACAGCCAGTGAACTGGAGAAATGTGTTCTGACTTTCTAGTTTTGGTTAGATTTCGAGCGGCTGCATTCTGAACCAGCTGTAACTGTTTAATGTTCTTTTAAGAAGACCGGTGAGAAGAGCGTTACAGTAGTCCAGCCTGCTGGAGATGAAAGCATCAATCAGTTTCTCTAAATCTTGTTAGGAAACAAAGCATCTGAATTTTGCAATGTTTCTAAGATTGTAATAAGCTGATGAATTGGAATATCACTGACCCCTAGTGGGTAAAGGAAAAAATATAACAGTAGGATAGATTTGCCCACCCCTACTGGCAGCTCATCTATGGACCTGCTCTCTTGATCCAGAGCCACATAGAGGTCTTAACTCCTGCCTCTTTGGCATAAGGGGCTGATTCTCTTTCAATATTCCTGGGTTGAGCCATTTAGTTTGATAAAAAAATATATTTTCATTGTACTCCTTTTGTCAAAAATACTTTTTTATTATAGACTGTATATAGGGCGTGGAAACATTTGTGTAATTGGGTTATTAAGGGACATAATTAAAGAAAATTTAATGAATAGCTAACAATTAAAATAACGTAAAAAAACCAGCAAAAGAGCATGTTATATGTTTAGAAAATTATCAAAATGAATTTAAATATTTGATTTTTTTAATTAATCTTCCATCAAGGCCATGAGAGACATGAAAAGGGTGTCAAAGCGAGGGCGATGGGACCAACATCCACACACACATCGGTAGCAGCAGCAAAGTGAGACTTTAGCCTTCATAACCGTCCTCAAGAACCTCCTCACAAGCCAATAAACTCACTGTCTGATGCCCTCCCCAATCAATATTCCCCAAACCCTTTAAACCATCTTTCTTCAAGCACCATGGATTGAACTTGCCAGTCTTATAATGACTATTCTTGTGTCTTGCATTGTAGTCACTTCCTATAATGCATCCATTATGCAAACTTTAGAGCTAAAGGCTTCTTTATTTAGCTCTGCAGCAAGTACCCTCTCATTTTTGATGGAATATTTGAGCAAAAAGCAAATAATGTAATGATGATTATGCCTGTTTTGGGGGAATTGCAAGATGTGAAGTAGAAAATAAAAAGGAAGTGTTTTTCACCCAGCTTGAGTCCTGTCTGTCGTTTTTTTAAGAATTTGGCGAATGGCTCTACTATGGTTTATATGGATTTATGTAGTTGATGTTCTGCCTTTTTCATCTTGAACTGTGTTTCTGCCTTGTGTTTTGCAGTTTTATGAATATTATTTGAGACTACTTGAGTTAATGTGAGTGAGTTGGAGGAGGTGAAGAATCTTGCCATCTTTCTGCTTCTTTATTGATCTCCCAGACTTGAACAATACACAACATTTTATTTGACATGTTTTTTATTATTGTTTTTAATAACTAATACAACTAATAAACAAGTTACTAAAATAACATGATATGAAATATTATATGATGTTCACATGAAAATATTAAATCATATGAATTAAATATAATATTTTGAGTACCTATTTGCAACCTAGTTTATCTATTTTTTATCATTTGCTTGAGTTATGAGCACCAACGAAAGCACCTCACTATAGCATCAAAGAAACACTCAAATTAATCTTTGCTTTTTATAAATAGGACTCAAATTACAAGCATATACAGGTGACATAAAATGGTTAGACTGAAAACTAACTAGTGCACAAAAAAGTGAACAAAAAACTGAAGGAAATGTGTGTTTCATTGTGTCCAGTTATTTATAAATTATTGTCAGTTTTTGCCTTTGATTTGCCTTCAGATTAGTATTTTGTCCATGCAAAGAAATTTGTTTTGTTTTAAGATAAATGTTCCCTGGGTTAACAAACACAATTGTAATTTTTTTTCAAATCAGACATATAGTAATAAAAAATACAACTTTCATGTTCTTTAAAAAAGTAATATTTGAATTAAAAGTACCCTGTGCAGACAAACACTCAATAATCAGACTAATCGTGATATAAGCAAAATGACTTTTATTTTACATCTTAAAATAAAAAAACTAGTTTAGATTTTAACAGTTATTTTAAAATAATCGAAATATTATAAAACGTGAAGCATATCCCACATCAAAATATGAACGTTAATAAAACTTAAGAAGTTAATTTTATTGAGTGTTTGGCGGGAAATGTGGTAAATAAGACTCAACAGCTCCACAACGCGACGACGGGAAACCTGAGGTAAACATGAAAAGGACAATATTACATTTTCTGCCTCGCTATTGAGCTTAAACGCCTTTAGGAAATGTTTGTACATGTTTAAACGTGCTATAAAGTCGCTTTCGTATCTTAATAACTTTAATGAAATACATGCTAAGCAAATTATAGTATTAGCATCAAAACAGGTTCCTATAACAGTTAGTGAGATGCAAATTTGTTTATTTATTTGGTTCAAAAGTACTTCCACGAGACAAAAAAAACTTCATTTGAGAGCGCTGCAGATTTGAATCGCAGCGCGCAGCTTTTTAAATTTAAAAAACGCACTACGTCACTGGCTTCTGGTCAAAAACTAAAACGTCGCCACATAACTCTCGACATTATCCTAGCAGCCTGCAGCACTTGCAAACGGATTCACCGATTACTGATTCACTTTTAACAGTTATTGAGGACCTTTCAAAGCAACAATGTTTGCATTACTAGGAATCATTTCTCTCGGTATTCGTGAGTGGAAAATCCGCAAAGGGACTTGGGTACAGCAGGAAGAAGTCGAGCCAAATCAACCACCAGAGAGCAGCAAAAGTAAGTATCGATTTAACCCATTGAAACGGAACGTTTTGTAAATATTTTTAGTAAAAATGTGTTATTCTTCTTTTAAAATCGGATCATAGTAAAATATGTATTTTCTAATTAATGTTATGTTCATTGTAGTGGAACAGTAGGAGTCTTCTCAAACAGAGCAACTACATGAACCAAAAATATAATAAATAAAACAGCACTTAAAATTGGTGTATACTTTTAGGCTATAACAAGAATGTATCTTTTTATAAATTGGGGTTTGGCTGGATTTGAATATAATTCCCTGCATTTAAATGAGATTATTCAAATTTAGGTTTAGCTTTTATGGCTATCAATCGTTTCTGCCCAAAAACACACACGCACACACACACACACACACACACACACACACACACAATCACCAAGATTTCTGCAAATCATTTTGTCAAAATGAGTGTGATTAACCCCATTCAGACCTTGAGTCAGTAACTCTGTAAGCAACGTCTTTGGAGTTACTTACAGGATTCTTTGTGTATTTACTCTTCTTTATATCAATGCTTTTTAGCAGTTCAGCCCACTGATGGTCGTTATGAAGATCTCGCTTCTTCACCTTCTGAAGTGCCTGAGCAGAACCAAATCGTTGGTGTTCCTTCAGCACCCATCATTACTCCTTCGGGTTCTTCATCAGAGGAATCATCTGCAGAAATCTTTGATGCAGTGTCTAAAGACGATGAAGAAACCCCCAGAGAGACCCTCTCCAAATCAAGCCAGGGGGAGATCGAATCATCCGATTCGTCAGAGGATTCAAACATTATGAGTGAGTGTAACTTAGATTTAACCTCACTTGATACTTTAAAACAAGACACTTGATAAAAGAAAGATTGTATTAATAATGAATAATGTCTTTCAACAGTAATCAACTCGAAGAAATACAAACTCGGTCTTAAGCTGGGTGAAGGTGGTTTTGGGAAAATCTACACAGCGACCCCGAGTGGACGATGAGCTCCCAGTAAGTCCTATAGCTTAGAAGGAAGTCAAGGAAGACTGTTGAGGTTGAGTAACTTTCTAAACCTAAAAATAACTTTTTTTTCCTTGTTTAGGTGGCTATTAAAGTGGCCTGCACGAAGGGATGCAAACGAATCAACACCGTAAGCTCTGTTTCAACCTTAAATTTTGCTGATGAATTGAAATAATAAACACATGTTTGATCGTTATGGTGTTCTTCTTTAAGGGTTTTCTCAGTTCTCTTCCCTTGGAGGTAGCTCTGCATCTTCAGGCAAACCGGAAGCCAAAGGTTCCTGAAATAATTGAGCTCCTCGATTGGGTGGATGAACCCAGGAGATGCATCATGGTCCTCGAACGACCCCTTTTATCAACAGATATTCTCCAGTTTGTAAAAAACCACAGAGGCTGCATTCCAGAGAAGACAGCTCAGATCATCATGCGACAAGTTGTCACAGCAGCCCAGGCCTGCTATGAGCGAGGAGTTTTCCACCCGCGACATCAAGCCGGAAAACCTCCTCATCGTCCCATCAACACTTAAAGTCAAGCTCATTGACTTTGGGTATGGTGACTTTCTCTGTGAAAATGGATGCAGGATGTATCTGGTACGTCTCCAGATTTTTAGTAATTCTCAAGCATATACTATGTCAGTATTCATCCGAATGAGTGATACTGGTAGCGATATCGGGCCTTATACCAAGCTTGAGTACTCAAGTGGGAGATTTGGTAATTTAGTCAAATTGTTTGACAAAACTTGCAGAGTTTTTAGACTGCATTGAACTCAAAACAGTAAAACTTGAATTACTTGTGACCAAACAAGGAAGTTTATAAAGTTGTGCATCTCATATATATGTTTGTGAGGACTTCATGCTACTTATGGAGAGCCAGAAAAGAAAGGATTAAATGCTGTTCTGAGCCTTCAGATATTTCTTACAAGATAATAATGTTTGCACAAATCTATGTACAACATATTAAGGCTATTCATCGTGACTGATGTTTAAAGACTATGTGTTTAATTCATTTGATTTTTTAATCGATCAACAGCACTAAAGATAATACACCAAATGGTAGAACAGATTTTCCACTATTAGTATAGTTATTAATACTAGGTTTTCAAAAAAGACAGAGACACTGAGCTAAAATCATTAGTCTTGTTTTTTTGTTTAAATGCTACTTCTCCTAAAAACAGACATTCTTATTAGTAATCCGTATATGCGACTACATGGAAAAAGTATCTTTACTCCTTATTTTGCCTTTAAAAATTGTATGATGCAACCCTGATTCAAACTAATGTTTTCCTGCTGCAGGAACACAAGAGTACTGTCCACCAGAGTATTACAAAGCCGACCAGCCACTGTCTGGTCCCTTGGGATTTTGTCATTCTTCATTTCCACCAAAAGTTACCCATTTTGGAACGATGTGCGCAACATCGAGAAGAACAGCTTGGACTAAAGATGGCATGTCTAAGGGTGAGATATTTCAGTAGCTCTGATTTCTGTGAAAGTCCTCAGAAGAGAGCAGAGTAAAGCTAACTTTTCTCTTCTACGCAGATTTCTGCCTATTTCTCCACTCATGCCTTCAGTTAATCCGAAGAAGAGGATTCAGCTGAAGCATGCCCATGAGCTGGAGTGGCTTAAGGTTAGCGTTCATGAAGATTTGCATTCATAGTTTTTGTGCATTATTTGGGATGAAACTCCATATCTGGCCTATTGGTCACTTTCACTTTGATTTGCTTTCATGTTTTTCTCAGATGGAGCATACCGTGGAGGTTCCTCCTGTGAGGTGCGAAGATGAGAACCCTTCAGTATCTTGAGAGATCTTCTCCAAGTCAAGTGATGGAAAGTTTTAATCATTTGAGTCTTCAGAGGATTCAAGCATGAGTGAGTGTAATGTAGATTTAACCTCTCTGCACTGAAATCAAATCAAAGGATTTTTAAAAAAATTTTTATTAATGGTGTGTCCGTTGTAGTGGAACAGTAATTTTTTTTATTTTTTCAATCATAGCAACTACATGAAACGTTATGGTTACTTTTGAATGTGTCATACATTCTGTAAAGTTCTGTGAATATGGTGCCATATTCACCCCCTAGGCAACCAGATTTACTCACAACTTTGTTGTTGACAGGGGACATATGTCTCGGTTCGTTGATCATTCAATATGTTTTTATTTAGCGCGTTATAGCAGTTGCTTTCAAAGCAGCTTCACAAAGTCCTAGTGTTGATCAGGTAAGGTAAATAGGCATTGCCTATGTGAGGTCCCAGGGAGGCTCATGTGCTAGACATGTGTTAGTCACCTCCGCAGGACTTAAAATCGATTGACGAACAGCTCGCCGGATTGCTCCTGAAAAAACAATTAACAAAATCAAAACAAAAACAAACAAACATTGGTTAGAAACAGTATAACACAGATGACAAACAGGTGATTATTTAGGGAATGGGGTTACGAAAGAAACCATAATGTTTCCCTTCAGTGGTGACGACTATGGGAACAACCTTACAAAACACCACAATCTAAGTCCCTTCACATCAGCGTACAGCCATGCAAGCTCTGGCACCGAGCGGAAATACATTTTTAATGGGCTCTCGGTCATTAAATATACCTCCCTTACTGACTCATACCAGAGGAGGGAGTGCATCGATTCCTGATTTTGAAAGGAGGTGCGTGAAGGCCATGCTTACCACCACGAACGCTGGGTTTAGAACTACCGGCAATTTAATAGAGGTACGGTTTCTGTGAGGGACTGATGGATAGATTGCCTTGAGCCTAACGAGGCAAGGACATTAGAGGTAAGATATCATAGATGGAACATGCCAGAGTAACAGTTTACGACAGTTAACCTTTCGGGAAACTACGTATCCCTTTTGTACCCAGTGTTGTTAAGAGATGCAAATTGTAGTTTTTAATATATGGCACATACGTGGACATTGCGTAAGACTATTCAGAATTCAGCTTAATCTACAATGTCTGTTGAGGGGAGAGGAGTCAAAAAGATGATTGCCTCCACTAGTCAGTGGGCCAAGCTCTGTTGGAGACAGCTTTCCCTTTAGTCTATAAAGTAAATACTCCACGGTTCCAGATTTTCTTATAGCTCCTCAGTGCTTACACTGGACAATAAGACCAACAGACAGTTCCTACAGATTCCCCACTCTTTAGATCGAGGCTAAATGACCAGGAACGCTGTCATAATTGACAAGAACTTAAGCTCTACTGAGTCAAGCGACTCAAAGGACAACCTTGTAGTCCTTTCAGATTGACGGAGGTCACAGGAGGGACTAATGTAGCAACAGTACACTTTTAAGCATGCAGTAAAAGTTGGATTAATTACCTCAGCGTTGCAATGGTCTGCTTGGGGGAATGGAAGAAGAGTCGACTCGTGAGAGTCGGAATCAAATGAGATCGGTTCAGATCGCAGTTTAACAGCTTAAGTTATCCTGTTCACCAGTAATTAACCTTCCGCAATTAATATCGACTTTTGATCACATATGATTCGTTTCCAAAGACACTAAGATCCAACTTATAGCTCGTAGCGTTCAGAACGATACATCAGGTAACAATTTAATTATATAAATCACAGACAAGGAATGCGTTTATACATTTTATTTTCTATTCCACAAAACACAAGAACTAACTATCGCTAAAATGATCAATTAACCATTCATACACACATTCACGCAGAGATAAGAGAAACGATGGTGGCTATATACTGAAGTCTCATATCAAACAGCTTAAAAGGGTAACCCCTATTTGTGAATCTCATCAGACTTACGGATCTGTCTTACGGACCATTCACGGAATGCTTCGCTTGCACCAGCCAGCAAGTTAAGGATTAATGCTCTTTCTACCATATCTGAAGTCCTTTGGATCGGTGAGGTTTCTGGCGTTGTCGGTGTAGAATGACTGATTTTTAGGTTGGAGTTCAAGAATCGAGTAGAGATGAGAGTCACCTGAACTTGGAAACAGTCGCTGAGAGTCTGTGAAGCTTTCCAGGAGTTTGCAAAGTCCTTTAAGCTCCGAAATCGAGGCTCGGTGCTATAGTTCGTGATGGTTCTTTGTCTCCAAAACAGTGGCAAGGAAAAAGGGGGAAGAGTGTGAAAAGTCTCAAAAGAGCTTAGAATAGAAGAGAAAGTAAACAGCAGACTTGAATGCAGAAAAATAGAGAGGAGAAGGAAGCAGAAGGACAGAAGTGAGTCACGCACAGACTTTCTGGAGCCAAGAGGCAGGCTCTGCCTCGCAGCTTAGCCAATGAGAGCACTCTGAAATCGGAACCGAGATGACGTCACAGGCAAGAAACATCGGCTGAAAGAAACTCAATTCTAATTCGTATTAATTAATAGAAGAGATCATATCTAATAGAGTAACTTCCTATTAAAACGTCATAATTTCCGACATAACATTTAGAGCAGAATGATACTAAACACAGCTAACTTTAATACTGAAAACATCCATTCCCCACTCATTCATTCAAACCTAACTATATGCTATTAGCTATACAATATGAATTATGCAGTAACATGAGAATATATTCAAGGGTATACTCGTGCGTATAAGTCTTTCTTCAATTTTTATAATGCGTTGAAGAATTAGGGTAAGATCTGTAGCCCATGAGTTTCATACGGGAAATCCATGGATTCCTGTTGGGTGAGTCCGAGGGGTGGAAAGAAGTGTGAGTAAAAACAGTCTGTGACCCGGCGATGGCTCCAGGGCAACTCCAGGCTCGCGAGTGTGCCTGGACAATGTCATTGTACTCCTATCTCTCCAAAGTTATTTGAATAATCGTGTTCCTTTGACTCTCGTGGCGCCAGTCACCATTGGTGATAGGAGTTTAGGAAAAACGGTGTGTTTCTTCCCCTGCATGGCCACAGGAGATAAACTTAGGAGTGTGCACAGAGATCAAAGCACTCCAGGTTCCCCAGGAAAGTGTTCATGTGCAGTGATGAACAAGAGACATTCCTTACACTAAGAACGGCCTAAAGGATGAGCAATCTGACTGTTAACTCGTGGCGTCCCAGCGTGTACCTTCAACTGGATGGTGATGGGTAGAATCGCGGTGAATAACCTTCAGACAGAGGCAATCATTTTTCTAACTCTCTTGAGGAAGGTTAGTTCAACGTGGCAGCTGCTCAGGACTACTTGGTGAGTGACACCAGCTGATGGACCTACCCCATTCGCCGACATAACAAGCCAAAGTAAAGGGAGCACATGCAAGACATAGTGACTAAACACAGAGGCAAGAGGGGCGGGCTGGTTGTGTTGGGACCTCTTCCTCTGATTATGACGGAGAACATTTTGTTTCTCTTCCAAGGGATCCTCCAAGTAAGCTTAGATTGGCAATTATTTTTTAATCAACGAAAACGATTAATTTGATTAAATATTGAAGCCCTAGCTAAAGATCATGTGCCATTTATCTAAAATGCTTTTTTACACGATTGCTAACCGTTTTGTTTTGCGGAAGTACAGGGGTGGTAAAAAAAAGTATAAGCACATCGTTTTTGAAAAAGTCTCAAGCCTGCATCAAGAACAGATCAAATCAAGCTTTCAGTTTTAATATACTTGTAAAATACAAATGTAAAAGTCGTTCTATGACACACATTGTTATCTGCCCTCTAGGGCTGCAACAATAATATTTTTTGTCCACAATAGAATTGTGTCCGCAACACATTCAGTTGTGGAGTAGTCTGCGTAAGTAGTTTAGCTTAAAGTTCTTGAATTCACGTTACCTGGAGAAGGATTGGCCCTCTGTGAGGATCTAGTAGAGTAAGTGACCGTCCCAGTCTGAAATGTGCTCTGCTAACATAAGAAAGCCTCAGAGACTCTAAATCTCTGCTTTAAAAGGTCCTCTTGCTCTGATCAAATTAAACTAAGGACTTGAGTATAAGATCAGGGTCATTTTTTACCTTGTCTGTCAAATGTTTCCCCCATTATCCTGTTATAAACACGGAAAGCTGCTCAGAAAGGCCTTTTGTAAACAAATGCTCTTAGAGATAGTGTCTATTTTCTGGCTTCTACTTTACTCGCCTTTGTTCAAAAATAAACATTATGTATTACTTTCTTTTGATTCAGAACTAGTAAAATTGATGGCCTGTTCTTGTTGACTGCTCAGGGGGATTGATTTAAACAACATTGAATAATTCAAAGTATTTTTTAAATATGTACAATATTTTATACAGAACAGTTTATTAAATAATGAAAACAAATCATCTCCTTGGATTTATACAATTTTATTCAATATTTTGGCCAAAATACACAAAATAATTTTATTGTGTGATGGGTTTTGTAGAGTTGTTTACATGTTTTGACTTTGTATTTAAAAACAAATATAAGTTTGCTACATAAAATCCAAATGATTCAAGATCAAGATCACAAAACCCTCTGAGCACTGAATTGTTACCAAACATTGATCATACCTTCGTCAGGATCACCGAAAACTGATGCATTACATAAACTATGTGTAAATACAATACAAGACAAATACATTATTTTGTTTGGGGAATTTGGTAATTTTACATAAATAATTTTATAGTACACACAACACACTATGTTAATGATAATTGTTTTTCTTACATTCAATATTGCTTGTGTTTTTTTCGATAAAATAATTAAAGTTCCACACTAAATTAAACCACTCAAAAATTAATTTTTCAGTGTATACTAGTACAAAATGTACATGGTTAAGTTTGCATATAGTTCAATTTAAATACATTCCTGTAAGGTTTCTATTTTTGAATATTTCCAAAATTCCCAAGACAATGTTTCCATGGTAACCTGGGCATTCAAAGATACTGACATTCAGGTGCATGAGAGTCTTGCTGGTTGTCATAATCGCCAGATCTCGTAATCCACTTGGAAAGGGATTATTAAAGCATAAAACCAGCTCATGTTTTATCCTTTATGTGTCGCTTGCGTCTGGACGAGGAGAAAAAGAGAAAACAGATCACGGTACATATACACACGGTAAATTTGCACCTCCTTTATGTCAGTTACACGATGACAACCATCAGCACATCCGCTATTTGGCCTTTTAAAAAGTGTGTGGAGAGAGTTGGGAACCCCTAGTGGTGCTCCCATAGTCGTTGCCGACATGTATCATACTGAACGACTGAAGGAGAACTAAAAGACAATAAATAAAACAGCACTTGTAATTGGGGTATAGTTTTAGGATTTAACAAGAGTGGAACTTTATATCAATTGTGGTTTGTGTGGATTTGAATATCATTCCCATGTATTATTGAAGTTTATCTTCTATGGCTATCAATAGTTTCTTCCTAAAAAAACACACATCACGAAGATTTCTAATTTTATTACGTCAAAATGTGTGTGTGTTAACCTCATTCAGTCACATATGACATCACAATTCAGCCCTTTTTTGATACAGTAACAAATCTTTCAGACATTATACGTTAGCCTGTTTTCCATATTATTGGACAGTTCAGTAAAATATTCACCAACAAGTTGTGCTATTTTATGTTTAATTTAATGGTGTATATAATTTAAAAGGTTTTTAGTTTTGATGTCGAAATGCACAGGAAACTATATCATGAATAAACTGCTGCCTGTGTCCGGAATACCATGAGTCTATTGATCATAAAATTGGAGATTTATTATTTTACATTTTTCACTTATCTAAAAACAGGGTCAGTGTTCACGGAGCATCAATGCATGACTTTTGAAGTTGCTTAAAGGATTCTTTGAATATTTACTCAACAGTTCAGCCCACTGATGGTCGTTCAGAAGATCTCGCTTCTTCACCTTCTGAAGTGCCTGAGCAGAGCCAAATCGTTGGTGTTCCTTCAGCACCCATCATTGCTCCTTCGGGTTCTTCATCAGAGGAATCATCTGCAGAAATCTTTGATGCAGTGTCTAAAGACGATGAAGAAACCCCCAGAGAGACCAAATCAAGCCAGGATTCAAATATTATGACTGAGTATGATCTAGATTTAACTCAAGTTCATTTTGAGTTAAAGACACTTGATGAAGGAAAAAATGCATTACTAATGGTAATTTTTTCTTTCAAAAGTAATCAACTCCACAAAACACAATCTCGGTGTGGATGAAGGTAGCTTTGGAATTGTCTACACAGCAACCCGCTTGGTAAGTTTATAGCTTAGAAGGAAGTCAAGGAAGACTTTTGAGGTTCAGTAACTTTCTAAACCTAAAAATTAACTTTTTCCTGGAGAGTCCTCAGGAGAGCTAGAGTAACTTGAGGTTAGCTTTCATGAAGATTTGCATTCATACTTTTGTGCGTTATTTTTTTTTTTAGTAGAAGATGCTTTGAGGATGAAGTTAAATTGTGCTTCTCCATTAATGTAGTTTATACAACATTTGTTTTCGTGTTCTCTGCAGGTGTAGCGTACTGTGGATGTTCCTACTGTGAAGTGTGAAGATGAAAACCTCATTTTCCTCGAACATCAATAAGAGGAATAGCTTGTCCTGAAGTGAAGAAAATCACTTTAGGTTCAAGTTTGACATCAGCTGCAGCAATAGCGGTGACTTACCGTAGCACACTCTCATCAACTCTCACACACAGCAGCGAGAGCTTTAATCTCAGATTGTGTTTGAGGAGATAAAAATGATAAAAGACTGTTCAAGATTAATGGATTTGTTGTAAATGCTTGTTCTTTGTCTGCGATGCTTACATTGAGAGGGTTTGGGTTTACTCAGTTTTACACATTTTGGTAACTGTGATCTCAGTATGAATTTAAAAATCAATAAACTTGAAAGTCCTTGCAGGGCTTCAAATTAATTTTTCAATTTGGTAGCTCTGGTGATCTTAAATTTAAAATATCAGAAAGGTGTAGTAGACTGTTGCACCACGGGAAACTGAGGGGCGGTCCCTGTACCTCGACTTGTGGCTCAACTTCTTTGATTGTCACAAACTCACTCTCGCCGACTCTTTCGAGGTTGTGTCATGACATTCCCGGTGGCGGCCTAAAAGTAAGCCGGCCTCTTCTGAGCATGTTGTTGGTCAGAATAATTCTAATAAAAACAACTGATTGATTCCTCATCTGCTTCCTATGTAGAAGATTAACTTGCGATTGGAAAGTCGCTGTTTCGATCCCCAGATCCACTAAGCTGAAGGTGGTGTATGTGATGAAACACTTGCTCTCCCATCATCAACAACCACAGCTGTTGTGCCCTTGAGCAGGGCACCAGTTTCCTAAAGGCTCTCAGGCCATTGCTCCGAGTGTGTGTTCACGGTGTGTTTGTTCACTGCTGTACGTGTACACTAATTTGGGTTAAACACAGAGCAAAAATTCCCAGGTATGGGTCCCTCCATATCTGGCCAACTGGTCTCTTGATAATCAAAATCCGAAAGATCTTTATTGCCAAGTGCGCATGTGCACACACAGAAGGAATTTGTTGTGGTTCAGGGGTACTCTCCAGTGTTGGAACAAAAAACGACAATAACGTTGCAACAGTAATGTAATGGTTACTTTCGTAACTCCCATTCCCCGAATAGGGAACAGAGATTTATGTCGGTGACGACTTTGGGAAGCTCTGCTAGGAGAGCCCCACTCTCTCCACACATCTCAAAAATCAGCAAATGCGCTGATAATCACGTGATCACGCCGTCCCACATAACTCGGACACAAGTGTGAAGCTCTTCCTGTTGTGAAGCTGGAGCTGTAATCACCCACCAAGCAAACAAACTTACTCACAACCTTATGGTTGTGGCTGGGGGACATAAGTCTCCGTTCCCAATTGGGGAAACGGGGGTTGCGAAAGTAACCATTACGTTCCCCATTAGTCGGTAACTTTGATTTATGTCGGTGGCGAATATGGGAACACCCTGCAAAACACCACAACCTAGGGCGCATCAGTAGTCTGGCACCGAACGGATCTACCTCCGCCCTGCCCTTAAGTATAGACTTTTTTAATGGGCAATCGGCAATTCTCTATCATATCGACTCATACCAGAGGAGGGTGCATCATTCCCAGAGCAGAAGGGAGCCACTTCGAAGGCTGGACTAAGAACTTCCGGCAGTTTAATACACGCAAGGTTTCATCGCCTGTTGGGGCGAGAGGAGCCAAAAAGCTGGAGGTTATCTCAGAGGCAAAAAAAGCGCACATATCACTAGGAAGGCACAATCCAAGCTGGATACCCCTTAATACATCTCAGACAATGCTACCACCACCGAGCACGACTGAAGAGATGGATTAAACGCTCAGGTACCTGGCGAAGGTGTTAGGTGTCAACCCAACACGCAGCCTTGCAGATCTCTGCCAGCGGAGTACCTCTTGCCAACGCCCAAGAGGCCACGACACCCTGATAGAGTGGGCTCTAAACTACAGGGGCAAGGGACATCAGACGTCAGTCCTTTCTACATATCCTCAGTGGTCGAACTGGGCAATTGGGACCAGGGCTGGTGCTGCCTCCTCTCCGGGCAGAGATTGGTGGTTCACTACCTGAGTTTTGAAGGATGGTAGGAACCTTGGGCACACATCCAGGCCTGGCCTTAAGAATAACATGAGTATCACCAGGTCCGAACTTTAAGCAGGTCTCATCGACTTAATCGACGCTAACGCGACCAGGAACGCTCTCTTATTGACAGAAATTTAAGCTCTACTGATTCAAGCGGCTCAAATGGAGGACCTTGAAGTCCTCTAAGGACAAAGGAAAGGTCCCAAGAGAGAAATAAGGACGGCCTAGAGGGTCTAACCCTTCTGGCCCCTCTGAGGAATCTGACCGTTGTGGGATTTATATTTTACCTTTTATATATTTACAAGTACTTATTTTATTCACTAACTTTTTACCTTCTAAATTCTGATTAAGAAAAACTGAAGAGTTAAATAAGAAGAGATTCATGAAGGTTTGTGAGCCTTTTGTGTGTCTGAAGGCCATGGCACATCCTGTTTTTGAGCAGATAAGAAGAGGAGCACAGGAGGCATCCTGTACCAGGCAGGAATGACCATCCTACTTCGAGGAGCCGCCTTGTACCAGTTGCGAAGATGAAAAATAACACCTGGTTTCGTTTCCCCAAAACGGCTTGAGAGGAGATAAAGAGCTAGGGCTTTGGAAAACGGACTCAGAAGCTGTTTAGAACTTCTCCAGCACGCTGAAACTGCTGTTGATATCTCTCTGCTGAAGTCAATTAAAACTTGATCAGTTGGCAATCTGTCTCTTGGTCGTTTTGAACATGCATTGGACGCCTTAAAGTCCTACACCGTTAACTTGTGTCACAGCACCCAACCAAGTCTTTGAAGCGTTGATAGTTACTACTATGAGCCTGAGAGGTCCTCCCAGAGGGACACCGGCACGGAGGAAACGAACATCTTTCCAAAGATGCAGGTGGAGGCAATGAGGTGTCACGTTCACCTTCAGTCACCTTGGACGCCATGCTTTCAACGGAACTTGAGCCAAAGCTGGAGTGGTCTCATATGTAATAAGCTGAGCAGAATAACTGTGGAAGCCAGATGCCCCAGGAGCCTCTGGAAGTTCTTCAGGGGGACCACTACTCTTGTTCAGACTTTGCATGTTTGCCTTCAGCAGGCTCAGGGCACGCTCTAGAGAGGCATGCTTGGATTTTCAACGAGTTTAGCTCCATACCCAGAAAAGATATGCTCTGGCCAGGGGTTAGATGGCTCTTTTTGAGTTGTTCCAAAGCCCCAGATGGCTGAGGTGGCATAAGACCCTGTCTCTGTGACGAATCAACTGGCACCGCGTCTGGACCAGTATCAGCCAGTCGTCCAAGTAAGCCAGGATTCGAACCTTTTCCCGTGTTAATGGTACTAAAGCTGCCTCGATCACCTTTGTGAAGGTGCGAGCGGACAGAGACAAGCCGAAGGGGGAGGACACAGTACTGATACACTCGACCTTCAAGGCCAAACCGAAGAAATACTGGGAAGCTCCCACCAGGCTTCCTGAAACCCCACTAATGGCATCATATGCACTTCGCCGATAGTCTTTTATAGCGGGTCCTAGCCTAGGTAGAGACCTACCGGGTAGTTGAGGCTCGCCCTCAGAGCAGCATCCGGTTCCAGCCGAGGAGGTCCCACTCGAGGCTGACTCCGACACGGAAGCTGAGCGCCATCCGGACTGCACTGCATCAGGCGCCACACTCTTGAATGTGCCTCTGAGATGAAAACTGCATTTGGATCTGCAATGCAAGCCTCCTGGCTGCACACATAACCCAGATAACTGAGATCTGACCTGTGGGTCTGCTGCCTGATGGTGGTGGTACCCCCTCCCTCCAAGGGGGGGGCCGGGCTGGTGGCGAGGCCCGTGCAGCAGCTGGACTCACTGCGCGTCCTGTCCTAAGGCCGCTTACGATGGACCCTCTTCCCCTGATGCTGGACAGGACTGTTCCTCCGTCGACTCTTTGTTGCCGCTCTTGGTTGACATCTTCATCATGGGGGCTGACGATCATAGAGGGCTGTGGAGGTTTTCACCAGCGTCAAGCAGGCAGTGGGGACACCGACTTAGAAGAGGACCTGCCACGTCTGAATTCTCCCAGACCCTCCGCCTGCTTCCTGATCGTAGAGAACCGTAACGTAAGGTCATCTACGGCGATGCTGAAGAGGCCATCTGGGACCACAGGTGCATTGAGGACACGCCTCCGATCTTGTGGGAGCATCTCATTCTAGGTCAACCAAAGATGGCGGCTGTGGAGTACTAGACAACGCGTGGCCAAGCAAGCTAGCTGCAACTTTTGTCTCCTTGAGCACGAAGTTGGTAGCCATCCTCAGATCCTCTGTTAGACCTGGACCACAACTCTGCTCCTGATATCTTTCAGGACCTTGGCTTGGAACACCTTATAGGCTGCCATGGCATGCAACCTGCAACCCAATCTCTCTGGCAACCCAGGTAAGAACCCGGGTTCTGACGTCACGCCAGAGGGGGAAAACGATGTACCGTCTCCGTTGGGAGATGCGCTGTCACTCTCTGATGCAGCAGCAGAGATAGCATCATCAGGCGCACAGGAGTAGTCAGAAGATGCAAGCAGCGCATCATCCGTTAACTCTTTGTGGCAGATAGCGGACGCACCGGGGGAGCGGGAAGCGGCTGGAGCCAGCACGCTCGACCCCTCTGCGCGCCGGGGACATGCACTCATTGACCCTTATGGGTGGGAGCTACAAAGCCTCCAAGTGGTGGAATGAAAGTACTCCAACCTCACCTTAAGTGCGCTGCTGGACAGAAGTGTGCAATCCACACAGTTTGATACCTCAATCGCTGCCTCAGCATGTCTACGCCCAAGACAATCGAGGTAATGATCGTGGAGCAGGAAGCGGCTGGAGCCAGCACGCTCGACTCCTCTGCACGCTGGAGACATGCACTCGTTGACCCTTATGGGCGGGCTACAAAGCCTCCAAGTGGTGGACTGAAAGTACTCCAACCTCACTTTAAGTGCGCTGCCGGACAGAAGTGTGCAATCCACACAGTTTGATACCTCAATTGCTGCCTCAGCATGTCTACGCCCAAGAAAACCGAGGTAATGAACGTGGCTATCTGTCGATACAATCGATCCATCGCATCCATCCAACAGACTTGCAGAGTGGCGACATGTTTGGAACATGCTACAAACAGTCGACCAGCAAAACAAGCTCTCTGCTAAGAAAAAGGAGTCTTACTTGTTGGTGGAAGGCTTGGGGGTGCAGCCGTTCCAGCCTCTGGATCCGGCTGAAAAACCTCGGTAGTTGCTGTCGACTCACCAGATCTCCAAATAGGTAATAATCTGCTCATTCTCTGTGATGTCCTTCACCAAGTCACTCGCGTGTTAAGAGTAGGCTCCTGTAAACAAACAGGAAGAGCGTCACGCTTGTGTTTGGTTTATGCGGAATGGCGTGATCACGTGACCATCAGCGCGTTCCCTGATTGGCATTTTTGAGATAGTGTGGAGAGAGTGGGGCACTCCTAGTGGAGCTTTCCCTAGTCGTTACCGACATAAGTCGTAGTGACCGACTGATAGGGAACACAGGTTATATATGTAGGGAATTAGGTTCGGCTCCTCAGCAAAGCACACTTACAGCATGGGAACCTGGAGCTGCACATTCCTAACTTATCCTTCAGTACCAGATGCAGGAAATAAAACACTCGGTTCAGTCTGACTCCAAGCCCTAAATGGTGACCGACGCCACAAGGGTTAGGCTGGGAACTATCAGTCAAGAGCTTCAAAAGAGACTGTTGGACACCTGATGCTCTCCTGGACTCACGCCGCGCACAGGAATTCAAGGACCCTGTGACTGAACCCTCGCGATTTGCGGATATTCAACACAAAACTGCTTTTCTTAACATACGAGGAAAAGGGACAAATCTGTTTACGTGTACACGCCCATATACTGGATTAATAGTCATAGCAAGTCTTAATCTGCTTGTATACATGGAAGACCTGTATCGTTAGCCAGTTAGTTTAAAACGAATGAATGTGCGGATGAGTGAGTTTTTCCGTAACTGACCCCTAGTGTTTGATCTCGTTAGAACGCTTGTCACGTTCCCGAAAGGATTTAATTCGGTAGGAAGTGATCCGGGACTTTCCCGATTAGATATGACTTTGTCTATTAATGAATGCAAATTAAGAGCGAACTTCTTTCCCGCCGGAAGCTTCTGCGGGATGAATTGTGACGTTACCCACAGCTCCAATTCAAGAAGTGCTCCCATTGGCCAAGCTGCAGGAGAGACCCGCCTCACGATTCAAGACAGAGGCCCTCTTCCCTGGCGCAGCTCACTTCTTTTCCGGTCTTGCAGGCCCCTCTTCTTTTCAGTCTTCTGACCCAAAGTCTTCTCTCTCCTCTGGCTGTTAGCCAGTTTTCTCTCAGTACCCTTTCCAGAACTCTCTTATCTTTTGGCGCCGTTTCAACAAAGGAAAACCCGGCTCTCATCAACCCAGAGTCGTGATCTTAAATATAAAGACTGTCGAACCAACGCGAAACGTCTTTTGGTCTTCACGGACACCTCAAACAGAGCCAATTCAAATAACCCAGCTCGACTCTCAGCCGAGTCGACTCCCCGGGCACACCTTCACAGCCGCTACACAGGAAGCCTCTCGTTCTACCCCGCAAACAACTTGGGAACCCTTATCGACTTAACGGATCTCAAAAGGTAGCAAGCGATAATTAATTAATTTCTGGCGCGGGTAACTATAATAGAATGGACTCCTGAAGTGCTGAAGTTAATTATGTGCCTAGATTCATAATTAAGAGTATCTCTTGAGCTGTTACGTCAAATACTTTGCCTTTTCCTCTCTCTCTCTCTTCCTCACCCCCTCCCTCTCGGTGTGTGTGCATGCGTGCGTGAGCGACTGTGTGTAGGTCAGTTTTAGCTAGAAATCATTTATCTTTTGTGTTTAGAATAGATTAATAAACATTATCAACATATTTACCTTATTTGTGGTTTATTTCAGTTATACCGTTCCCTGGGGCTCTGATTCCAAGATAATACGGTTTATTGCCTCTGATCGTATTATTATTAATTATTATATATGTGATAACCCGTTTGTTACATATAAGTAAATTGCTCAAGTTAAAAGTAAATAGAATATAGTAATATTCTAGAAATAGAAGTAGCACAAATATAAAGCAATATAATTATAGAAGTCCTAGGTGCTTAAGAGATGCTTTTTAGGTAACGTGGCGACCAAAACGTAAAGTAAAAATAAAGTACAGAAAGCATGTGGAGCGACTGCAAATGTGCCAAGAGTCCACATCAGAGTCCTCTTGCTTAGTGCAGTGTATGGGAGTGTTGTTGGGGAACATTTTGGGTTCAGGAGCTGAATGGCCTGAGGGAAACTGTGTTTGTCCCGGGCTGTCCTGGTGTTTGGGGCTCTGAAGTGCAGTTGGTGGTGTAGGGCAGTGGTTCTTTAAAAGTGGTCAGGGGGGCGCGTTTGACCTCGGGGAACATGCTTTTTATTTATCTATTTTTTTACTGTTTTAGAATAAAGTGCAATACCACTCCACTACATTAGGGAACAATGGCGATTTCATTGGCAGAGTCTGAAGTGTAGACACGAAGTGTAGAAGGACAGGTGGAGATAGAAGGAGATAAAGAGACAAACGAAAGTCTCCCGAAAGCTAAGACAAGGAAATATGACGACGCATTTGTAGTGCTTGGAATCACTGTGACTACAGTGGAAGACGAGGAGAGACAGGTGTGCTTACTGAGTCTAAAAATGTGGACAGCATGAAGCCAAATAAATTAAGGAGTCACTTAAAGACATTACACCCCAATCATGCTGAAAAGCTGCTTGAGCAATCATGATCAAACAATGTTTATAGTTTTATTAAGGATTCAATGTTTTTTTTATATTTCCCTATCCTCACTAGCTGTTGTCTACCAGTCAGGAAGCTGGTGATTCACTCACAGATAGAGTCAGGAACTGAGAGCTGGGATGGGATAATGTTGAACACTGAGCTGATGTCCACAAACAAGATCCTCACATAAGTCCCTGGTTTGTCTAGATGTTGCAGGATGTAGTGCAGTCCCATGTTGTCTCTATTATCCACAGACCAATTGGATCGGTAGGCAGACTGCAGTAAGGCTTCATTGATGTTCCTCAGGTAAGCCAACACCAGTCCATGACCACAGATGTCAGGGCTACTGGTCTGTAGTCATTAAATCCTGTGATTTTTTTGGCTTCTTGGGGATGATGGTGGGGTGCTTGAAGCCCAAAAGAACTTCACATAGCTCCTAAGAACTGTTGAAGAAGTTTGTATAGATGGGTGCCAGCTGGTCAGCAGAGGTTCTGAGGCAAGTTGGTGAGACTCGGCGCCTTCCTCTTCTACATTGCGAATAGTAGACCCACATCAATAGTTATGCAGTCATGAAACTCCCAACAAAGACCCCCCCCCCCCCACAGTGGGTTCCTCACATGGACATACACATTTCTCTTTTCTTCAGATTAAGACCAGAGGAGAACTGGTTCCCCGGCTGAGCCTGGGTTCTCCCAAGGTTTTTTCTCCCACGTGGAGTTATTTTTCCTTGTCGCTGTCGCCTTCGGCTTGCTCAGCTGAGGATCCAAGAAGGACATCAGCTCCAGGAAAATATTTTAAATTGAGTTTGGAATTTTCACGATGTTTCTCTGCAGTGTTGTGTTGTTTTTGGTGCACCAGCAGCTCAAACATCTTACAGCATGTTTGCTCTTTGTCTTTTAACAGATGAAGAACTTCCTGCCTTAAACATTGTTGGAGAGCTCCAACTAACTCAAAACAAAGATCTCTCCAAATGAAACCAGATCATTGCTACATCATTGATACCTAATTATTATCTCATTGTTACCTCATGTTAATGAAATAAAATAAAATGAAAACTTGTCAATATGTGTTGGTTTTGCTTGTGTGTGGCCCTCTGATAGCCAGATTTCTTTTTTGCGGCCCAAGGCAAACAGATGCACTGGGCCCTATATTTTATTTGTTAATTTATTTATCGAAAATGTAATTCTGGGTCAAACTTTTAGGAAAATAAAAGCCTTAATTTGCTACCTTTTAATAGTAAATTGTTGTATCCTGGAGTGTAGTCTTTAGACACTTAAAAGTTCAGAATATAAACTGAAATTGTCAATGTTTTAAGAGTAAAATGGTGTATCCTGGTCATACAGTCAATGATCCTGAAGTGTTGTCTTTTGGCATGATTGGAAATTCAGAATAAAAGATTAACGTAGCAACAATTTAAGAGTAAATCATTGTATCCTGAAGTGGTGTATATTTAAGACAACCTGATGCAAATTTTCTTCTATAAATTTGTATTTGGTTTCCCAGCGATGGGTTGCGGCTGGAAGGGCATCCGCTGCGTAAAACATATGCCAGAGAGATGGCGGTTCATTCCGCTGTGGCGACCCCGAAAGGGAAGAAAGCCGACATGAAGATGAATGAATGAATTTGTATTTGGGAAGTATTTCAAGGAAAATGGGCCTATGTGAATGTAATTTTGTAGGAAGAAAAACAAGTGTTTAAGTAACAAAGGAGGATTGTTTTTTTACTTCATCAATAAAATAATAAGTTACAAAAAATAACATGGTATAAAGCGCAGGTATTCTTCGGTGAAATTACATCTGCTTTTTAAGGATAAGCTTTTGAATATGACACGTAAAATGCAAAAATATACATGACACATAAAATAGCTAAAGTAAAGACATTAAAATTAATAAATACGGAAACAAATATACGTCTCACTTTGTTCATTTACTTATAAATCATTGTTAGTTTTTGTCTTCTATTTGACTTGAGAAAAATATTATTGCCTGCAGAGAAGACCAGGCAAGTATACGGCTGGTAGATGTTAGTCAAATCTCATTTCGATATAAGCCGAATCTAAAACTTTCTTGGCCCATATGTGTTTTTTATGATCTGAAAATGTTTATTGAGAGAATCTGGCTCAAGTCTGTTAGGCCATGCCACAACGCAGGCATAGGGGGCAGCAGTGAGTCACATTTGGCACAAGTGTCCTTCCTTTCAGAATTGCCAGTGAATTACTTCATATATTAAACTTGAGGTTAGGCTGGAGGAATACATAAAACATTAAAACACTCATTGATTAAAATGAAAATGTAACATTTAGTTCAGTTGAAAAAAACGATTTATCTTCATTGTGTAATATTAATATTTACTGAAACTCATTAGAACGCAAATTTTGTTTGGTTTTATACGACATTCAATAACAAAACATATGTCTCTAAGAAGTTTTCTTATTAGTCTACACACAGTATCATTTCTCTTTGACTTAACAAACATTAGGAGACAATTTCAACATAAATGACTAACACCACACTTACTACTAAGCACAAGATGAATTTACCTCAAATTAATGAATGTGAACAGATGTCAATGTGCCACAATATAAGCATACAACGGGTTACATTTAATTACAGGATTTTAAATAGTCACCATTTTAGTCACTTGAAATGTAGGTGCAACCAAACCATTGTAGTCTTATGTAAAGAAAGTCCGTTTCTGGGGCTGTGAAAGTAATTAAATGGTATTGGAAATGCTATAATTCTCCAATTATTAATTTGACACAATTTTTACACAAGATTGAAATGAACGTCTTTCAGAAATATATGCCGTATATCAACTGATTACATCAAATGGAAATGTATTTACTGTACACCAAGTGACTTAACGTCATGCACATGTAACTAGCATTTAACATTTTTAGACTCCCATGTTTGTTTAGCCGGCTTAGTGCGTCTCCAATGATATTCAGCTCATCTTCAAAACATCCACGCACACACGCGAACACACACACACACACACACACACACACTCCAAGCCAAATGTAGGACATACAATTACTTTTATTTTCTTAATCGTTTACTTAGGCTGCACTGTCCCGGCAGCGCACTTAAAGTGAGGTTGGAGTACTTTCAGTCCACCACTTGGAGGCTTTTTAGCTCCCGCCCATAAGGGTCAACGAGTGCATGTCTCCAGCGTGCAGAGGAGTCGAGCGTGCTGGCTCCAGCCGCTTCCCGCTCCACGATCATTACCTCGATTGTCTTGGGCGTAGACATGCTGAGCAGCGATTAGGTATCAAACTGTGTGGATTGCACACTTCTGTCCAGCAGCGCACTTAAGGTGAGGTTGGAGTACTTTCATTCCACCACTTGGAGGCTTTGTAGCTCCCACCCATAAGGGTCAATGAGTGCATGTCTCCGGCGCGCAGAGGGGTCGAGCGTGCTGGCTCAAGTCGCTTCCCGCTCCCCCGGTGCGTCCGCTATCTGCCACAAAGAGTTAACGGATGATGCGCTGCTTGCATCTTCTGACTACTCCTGTGCGCCTGATGATGCGATCTCTGCTGCTGCATCAGAGAGTGACGGCGCATCTCCCAACGGAGACGGTACATCGTTTTCCCCCTCTGGCGTGACGTCAGAATGTGCTGCGGAAGAGATGGCCGAGTTGCTTACCCGGGTTGCCAGAGAGATTGGGTTGCAGGTTGCATGCCATGGCAGCCTATCAGGTGTTCCAAGCCAAGGTCCTGAAAGATATCAGGAGCAGAGTTGTGGTCCAGGTCTAACAGAGGATCTGAGGATGGCTACCAACTTCGTGCTCAAGGAGACAAAAGTTGCAGCTAGCTTGCTTGGCCACGCGTTGTCTAGTACTCCACAGCCGTCATCTTTGGTTGACCTAGAATGAGATGCTCCCACAAGATCGGAGGCGTATCCTCAATGCACCTGTGGTCCCAGATGGCCTCTTCGGCATCGCCGTAGATGACCTTACGTCACGGTTCTCTACGATCAGGAAGCAGGCGGAGGGTCTGGGAGAATTCAGACGTGGCAGATCCTCTTCTAAGTCGGTGTCCCCACTGCCTGCTTGACGCTGGTGAAAACCTCCACAGCCCTCTATGATCGTCAGCCCCCATGATGAAGATGTCAACCAAGAGCGGCAACAAAGAGTCGACGGAGGAACAGTCCTGTCCAGCATCAGGGGAAGAGGGTCCATCGTAAGCGGCCTTAAGACAGGACGCGCAGTGAGTCCAGCTGCTGCACGGGCCTCGCCACCAGCAGTGGAAAAAGGAAAATACTTTGTGATATGTAAGCTTCGTGAAAAGCAAAATACCTAGCGCAAACTTCGTGATAAGTAAAAGGTATAAAGGAAAAATACTTTGTGATATGTAAGCTTCGTGAAAAGCAAAATACCTAGCGCAAACTTCGTGATAAGTAAAAGGTATAAAGGAAAAATACTTTGTGATATGTAAGCTTCGTGAAAAGCAAAATACCTAGCGCAAACTTCGTGATAAGTAAAAGGTATAAAGGAAAAATACTTTGTGATATGTAAGCTTCGTGAAAAGCAAAATACCTAGCGCAAACTTCGTGATAAGTAAAAGGTATAAAGGAAAAATACTTTGTGATATGTATCAATTGAAAGCTTCGTGAAAAGCAAAATACCTTGAGCAAACTTCGTGATAAGTAAAAGGTATAAAGAAAATATTTTGTGATAAGAAGAAAATACTTCATGAAAAGCATGTAATGGTTGTGTGAGGACAAGCTCACGAGCCATAAACTGTGTTTGACAATTGAGAGAAATTTAGCAGACCCGTTTTCAAAAGCCCCAGTTCTGACGAGGATTGGTGGAAGTTGAAAACTGTAAAATCCCTTTGTCTGGGGGTAGCGGAGAACCACTATAAAAACAGCCAATTTGACTCTAAATCAAACAGTAGGAAAGAATAGGGAGAGCATTAAATAGGGAAAGACAGGACTTTTTGAAATCTAAACACCTACTGTATCAGAGGAAAGCAATCATGGATGAGGAATTTGATCAAGAGTTTGAGGTGACTCTGGGGAAGCAATGGGAAAAAATGAGTGAAATCATTATGACTCAATTGGGACCTAAAGAAATCAAAGCACGCCAGCAAGAATTAGAGACTTGCAAAAAAGAAATGATAGAACATTTTGGGACTAATGTTATGTTTCAGACTGAGTCTCTGTTTCAGAAAGTGGGTCTAAAAGAAAAATTAGCTCAAGAAGCGATTGATAGACACAATGGGGAAAAAGTAACAAGGTTACAAAAAAGAGCACATGAAAATAAAGGGGAAAAACTGGAAGCAGAGCACAGAAAATGGTCAAGGCTGGTGGTTACAGCTGCAGTATTAAGGAAAAACAAAGAAAAGAAAATTTGTACTTTTACACTGAATGACAAATCAAAATTCGAAAAAATGAAGAAAAGCTTTACTCTCCAAAAGTCCCTACAGCTCCTTGTGTGCAGAAAATGTATCCAGATTTGCCACCTCCGTATGCCCCAAATACGGACAGAAAGACTAAGAAGCAGCTTGTAATGAAGAGAGCAGCACAGATGCCCCTGATGAAAGTGCTGACAGGAGAATTGGAAGTGCGAGGAGGACATCTAGCGGTTGAAGTGGAGAAGACAGGTGAGAGAGCAGAAGATGACAATGCAGAGAGAGAAGATATCAATAGCTCTACACCAGGGAGACCAGGATCAAGCAGAGCGCTTCAGATGCCTAGACTTGAAAGAGAGCTTGAAAAGGAAGAGTGGGGACAAGCAGGAGCAGAGAATAGAGGTCGAGAATACAGGGATATGGAGAAAGCAACACCAAACAGAGACTCTTGATCCAGACAGAGAGAAAGGATATGATTATCAGGTGTCTATTAAGGGGGCAATGAAGATAGAAAACCTGGAGGAAGTAGGAAAGGTAGAGAGAGAAAGTGAGTTAAGAGAAACTTGGTTGCAACTACACATATTTTATGTGTTATAGTGCATGCGAATAAGTTAAAAGCCCAGAGTTTCATTGCATATGCGAATGTGTGATGAAATCTGTGAATGTGTGAGAGTGACATATGTGCTTGAATGCAGTGGGAAATACTTTCCTAATAACACTGGGGAAAATTATAAAATTTCAGAAGCATTACGCTTAGTTACTAAATTATAAAGAGTATAAATTAGAACAAGCATAAAATAAATCTATCAAACAACTTTGATTAAATTTGTGGAAGTAAATTATTGCTACATAATTAATTATACATCTACAAATTGGGGAAAATAAACTAGAGGTTGAGACTTAAAAAGTAAAAACAAAAAATTAAACTAACTGCTTTGGTGCTGAATTAAATTTAGCAAAAGACTATATATGCTATAGAAGACAAAATCTTGCTAATGTAGACATGAAAATTCATAATAGTTACATTAAAGACATGTAATTTGACTAAGGTGACTTTTCCTTTTTTCATAAATTCAATTGACTTAGTTGGTGTGTTTAATTGAAAGGTTGTGGTTCTTCCCTAAGAGACTTATTTTAGATAGAGGGACTTTTGTTTAAAAAAAATAATAATAAATAAATAAATAATAATAATAATAAAACAAATAAAATAATAATAAATAAATAAATAAAAACATGAAGTTGATTGGGGAATTATTTTGTGTGTAACTAAATCAAAGCAGAGTTTGATGTACCAATCCAAGATAAATCTGAATAAGAACTAACTTGTTTGTTTTGTTTATTTTGAATGAGATCTTGATCAATTCTGAGCTCGAAGCATGCGGATGGCCTTCTGAGAGTGGAGATGATGGAGTTCTTCAAGCACCTGGAATCATCATGGCCGTGTTCAGATCTGCCCCATGGACTGCACAGACAGCTTCTGGCCTTGCTGCGTATGCAAACATCATCTGCATGGGAACGGATCATCTGATACAAAGACTGTTTTTCACACACATTCCTGTAAGTCCATTAAGAGTCTATGGCCTGGAGTGAGCAACTTGAGGGAAAAGGAGGAAGGATGCATCTCACGAGGAGGTGTGGAAGAGAGAAGGGGAAACGGAGAGGAGAGGGGTCAGATCTGAGGAAAAGACAATCGAACTGTGCAAATCACTCGTCTGACAAAGACATCATCAAAGACCTTCATCAATCATCTCCTGATCTCTCTCAGAATGGTTCAGAGTCATGAAGGCTTCGGAGCTGAGAAGCGGAAAAGGGCTACAACATTAGGTATTTTTATTCTAACAAACTGTAGGATTTCTTTTATTTGAGCAACATCACCAGCGGATCCCCTAGCCTTCGGAGAAGCTTTTGAATGAACAAATCAGCAGTTTGTGAGTGTGATTTTTATTCAGACAAAGACTTCTGGAAACACACAAGTGCAGTCTCTTTATATACCCTCCTAAGGGAGAGGTAACTGGTCACACAAGCATAGTTAGAGTTTAAACCACCTGCCCAGAGCATATGGTGTGCGTGAGATATCCAGGAGAACGTGGAATGTGGCATTTTTGCATTACGAACCAAGTAAATCAGTCACAGAAATAAATCACAGGATAATCTAGTCTCACTCAAGAACCTAGTAAATCAGTCACATAAATGAAACACAGGATAATACAGGCACACTCAGCACACAGAGTTTCACAAGAATACAGAGTATAAAAATGAGAATTCCTTATTATTCTTACAGTCCCCTCTTTTGGGCTTGAAAAGCCTAAGAAACACTTCACTTTAAAGGAATTCTTACATTTATTCTCTCCGTCATACTTTCGATAGTCGCGTACACACGGTTCATCAAGCATTGCATAAGAGTAGGACCACAGCAGCAAAGCAGTAAGAGAATGATTGCTATGGGAACAAATGTTGATAACAAGGGTGAGAGCCACCCAAACAAATTAGGAAACAACCATTCCCATCCCCAGCCCTGGTCACTCTTTTAATCCTTAGTCATAGCTTGCCTCAGGGCTACCAATGTATCAAGGGCTTCTTTCATTTTGTCACTATGTACGTCATCTGGGATAAATGTACCACATGTTGTATTTAGCAGTACACAGACTCCTCCCGAGGAAGCAGTCAGTAAGTCAAGAATCATTCTATTTTGCATTACCATAGTTCTGAGGTTATCAATTTCCTTATTCTGGTTCTGATCAATATCAATTGTAGCATTTAAAAACAAACCAAATCTGTAAACCAGGGTCTCTAATTGGAGCATAATTTTCCCTACTCCTATGTGTGGTACCAATGCCAGCGTGACCTTGCCTCCCGTAGTCCAGATTTTAAATTCTTCAGGAACATTCGACCCCCAGATTGGGTCGTGTGGCTCAAAAGAGAGCACACTCCTTCTGCTTCGCACCTGTTTAGGGTGACCAACTTCGAGGTTGGGTTTGCCTTCGTCCCCAGCCTTAGCTGTGACAATAAAAGTATGATCTGTTACATGGATGGGGGCATATCTACCTGTCCAGTTATCAGGCAGAGCAAGGTAAGCCATGTATCCACACAGCCACCAGCCACCCTCCACTATATATGTGCCGTTGGAGAGGTCAGATGATGTAAGGTCAGAAAGGCTCTCCACACTGGTAACACCACAATTTTTCTAATCAATTTCTCCCATGAAAATATTTCCCTTTACTTGTTTATAGCAAACACGGTGTACTTTACTATGGTTTATAAATATTTTGTGTCCTACTAATTTTCCCTTTGGGGCTTTACTGCCTATTTTAACCCAAAATTTAGAATCACATTAAACATTATCCATTGTTCTGTTCAACTCCCTATCTTCAATCGTTTGCTCAAATGTTCCTGTGAGAAGAAGTGGGAGAAACTGATCGGCATACCCTAAGGAGGCTATGCTAGCAAACAAGCGGCGTTAGGCCCACTCATATGTTTTCCATATAAGGTGACCTGTTGGGCTGAGTGGGGCATAACAGAACAGACATAGCAATTAGAAACATTATATGATTTAGCCAAAACTTTTGCATATTTATACCATAAATTTTCTTCTATAGGGTTTGTGCTTTGCTCTTTGGTCCAGTCGAAATGTCCATGTTCACTCCAGCATCGATATCTGGTCAAAAGTTCTTTAGGTGGTGGATTTCCACAGACTACTTGGTAGTTGAAGTCCATCAGGAAATGTCTCAGAACCAGTCCGCAGAGGAAGAGTTTCCAGATCATTGTGAGGTTGCCAAGTTCTTTTAATAATGCTCAGATTGGAGGTTAAGCGGTTGTTGGCTTGGCCACCAGAGTTCTCTGATGGGGGTTCCCTAGGAACAGAGAAACCTCAAGACAGATTATGGGAACTCTTTTCATTGCGCATATTCATAATAACCCAAAATATATCACATTGTTTCAGGAGCTTGTTTTACTTTAGAAGCATGAATCCATTGTGAAAAGGAGGAAGTTAATACAGCTGTTCTAGTGACGGCAACAATCTCAGTAGGAGTACTATATTTGGGTTCAGAGAGATTTTCTCCTAATTTGTGAAATTGCTTTATCAAAACTTTATCTCCAACTTTAAATGGATGTGTACTGTCTTCAGACAATGGTGCCACCTCTGAATGTATCTTTTGCCAATAATGGTTCAGAACCTCAATTAATTGATTCATATATTCTCTTACATGAACATCAATATTTATTTGATCCCCTCTGAGGGAGATGTGTGAAATCAACCTGCCATTGCTGAAAGGGGCTTTCTGGTTTTAACAACTATTGGTGTTTTGCCTGCGGTTTTGTAACATTATTTTGTGCACAAATTAAACATCTATCAAGTGTTTGATTTATGTGTGTTGTCAAATTAAAAATACAAAGGAAGAATTCATTGTGTCTATTACCCCTCTTCGACCGCGATGTGTAACACCGTGGAACTCGCGGGTGAGAAAAGGCGCACATGCAGAAGGAACGCAAATCCTACTTATTTCGTCAAGGTAAACGCCATTCTTGTCCGGTTTGGCGCCATGTGTATGCCAAAAATAGAAATCTTGATCAGAAGCAGCTGCTTGAACAGCAATTAAATCGATAGGGGGCAATATGGCGCTGATTAGAGTATTCGGAGCCGTCGAAATTTGTGCAAGGTTTAACCACGTAGGCATCTGCCCATTTTGCGCAGCCTCTTTAGCGGCATTATCTGCAAGATTATTACCCTTAGCCTCTATAGTATCAGCAGAAGAGTGTCCCTTTGTTTTTATGATAGCCAGTGTACGGGGCAGGCGGCAGGCTTGGATTAAATCCAGAACCAATGAGCTATGGGAAATGGGTTTCCCATCAGTGGCAACAAAACCTCTCGTAGCCCATACCTGTCCAAAGTCATGAGCTACTCCAAAAGCATAGCGGCTATCAGTAAAACATGAATTGGGGGGTATGTCCAAAGCCTCAAGGCTTTGTTTTACCGCCTGAGTGAATACTGCAGGGGAATCAATGTACCCCTGAGGTAACCTCGTCCAGGTATATTGGTACCCTCGATGTGTGAAGGCAAACAAGGGCTGTGTTTGTGGAGACACGGGAATGCTAAAGAAAGCAGAACACAGGTCAACCACTGAAAAGTATGCATGTTTTGCAGGTATAGAGGCCATGATGGTTGGGACATCAGGTACAATAGGGGAAACGGGGCGTACCACATCATTGATAGCCCTCAGATCCTGAGTGAATCTCCAGGACCCATCTGGCTTTTTTACAGGGTTTACAGGAGTGTTATATGGGCTGTGGCACGGAACCACAACCTGCTGCTCTAGTAAGGCAGCTATGATGCCATCAATGCCCAGAGCCTTTTCTTCAGACAGTGGGTATTGTTTCCTGTAAACGGGGTCGGCATGTCTTAGCTGAGCCTCATAGGGAGTACATGCTACAAGGCCAACATCATTTTTGTGAGCGGCCCACAAAGAGTATGGAAGGGATGCTAACAAAGGGTGCGAGTCTGTAGTCAGGTCATGCACCATAGACACATTACTGTGTACTGAACTCCCATCAAGTGAGCGCATCTCTTCTGAAGCACAGGTAGCGGTGTTAATTATTAATTTGGAACCATGGAAGGAGAGAGACATGCCTCATTTAGACATCAGATCTCTACCGAGTAAATTAAATGGTGAATTTGGCATGCTTACAAATCGATGAGAAAGACATATAGAAGGGTCCCCTTCTATTGTTGTATTAAGAGGCGGCGTCATAGGGCTGCGAAAGGGCACCCCATCTATTCCCACAGAGCTTACACTGCCATTAGAAATTATACCCCTTCATACCCCTCCCCCAACGAGGACATGGTTGCTCCAGTGTCCAACAGAAAAGGGTAGACACTCCCATTCAACTTAAGGTTTATCATGGGAAGGTCTGCCTGCAAGGGAGAGGAGAAGGACATGCTAAACATTGTGGTGGTGGGGGTCTGGCTCTGAGGGCACCCCTAGTCTCTGTGTGTGTAGGGGCTGGACTGGTACGGGCCCTGGTAAGGGCGTGGACCCGCAGGAGGCTGCTGCTGAGGGCGGGGGCCGGAAAATCCGGACTGTGGATATGGCCCCAGCATTTGGGGAGGAGGAGGTTCATAGTGATTCTGCTGGTAAGGTTGGTACTGTCCAGGGGGCGGAGCTCTATTGTTGCTGATACTGCTGTGGATGCATTTGTTTTGCTGTGGGTGGGCCTTTGGCTCCCACTTCCTTCCTCTCCCGCTGTCCCTCTGTTTTTTTTGCCTACATTCTCTGGCCCAATGGCCTGGCTTTCCACAGTAGTTACAGTTTCCCCCTTTAGGAGGACCTTGTCTGGGTTTCCCCAGACCTTGCATCATTACACATGCTGTGTTCTTTTTATCATTCTGGAAAAATCCATCACCTTCTAGCATTCTCATTTTTTCACCTGCTTCCTTCAAAGTCAAACGATTTCTATCACACAGGTGATATTTTAGAATGTCTCTACATGCGGGAAGACAATTATTCAGGAAGGTTGACAGGAACATGGGTCAGCTCTGGATATGTCCAGTTCAAAACCACCTACATGCATCCACGTATCTGCAAAGCGCTTGTAGAAAGCTGACACGCTCTCATTCTTTTCCTGTTTACAGGATGTCACATGAGAGAGGTCTCTGTTGACTGTTTTTTTCTGAACCAAATATTTGGTAAGATCCCTGGCGAGGAGCTCGAGCAATTCACCATGATGCTCACGCCAGGCCAGAGTCAATTTTGGTTTGGCCCCTCTCTTTGAGCTTGCACCATCCTTCACATCCTCCTCCTCATCTTCCTGTTCCTGCTTTAATTCGTCATGTTTTGGGTCTAAAGCTGCCACCTTTTCAATTATTTCTACTTCATCATAGCTGGCGCCCAATTTGCTTTGCAAAATAAATAGGTAATCAGCACCAGTCAGTTGACAGTGTCTAGAGCTCTGAATCAGCATTCTGACAAAAGTGGTTGGGTCTTCTGGGCTGGGAAGGAGTGAGATCAAATCTTTCAGTGCCGTAGGGGAGGGAGGAATAATATCAATCCCCTTTGCTCTCCCAATCCAAACTGCTGCTATGTTTTCCCCCATAGACGGGCCATCTTTATTGGCGGCGTCCATTCGTTGTCGTGTTTCGTTATTAATTTTGGAGATAGACGGATAAATTTTAGAAGCGGGAGCGCGGGCTTCAGATCGGGATTCACTTTCTTTCAGAGCGCTGAGCGCTGAAGCGGTGTGTGAGAAAGAAACATCTGTTTTCATCTCTTGTGTGAGAGCGGGCGCGGGCAGGGCTGTGTGAGTGCGCGCGCGGGGCTGCATATGGGGGTGGAGGAAGAGAAGCTCTGCTCACAGCGCAAACATTATCCGCTTTCTTTCGTTTGTCAGGCTTTGGTACAGTTTTTAACACAGATTTTGGCACAAAAATGTTTTTCTTTTTTCTCCAGGTTGAACTCATGTCATACCACATGCCATAAGCAGCCTTCATATAATCTAAATTCTAATCTGGATCTCCCATTCCACCATAAGTCAAATCATGTGCTGTTTTTAGATCGCTCGGTTCAAATGAGCCTTCGCGAGGGAAGTTACGCCATTGTGGCTGTTCTTCCGTCCATCCCGCGAGGCTGTAAACGTAGGGTTGTGTAAAATAACCCCAGCCACAACGTTCCATCCAACTAAGGGCAGTTTCGCCGTGCGCAGGCTTCGGATGAGTTTGACCCATATTTCAAAGGCTTTTTTTCAGGGGATCCACTAGTGATGCTGCTCCAATGCTCAACAAGTTAAAAAAAGTTTTTATACGTATGTTATTGCCGTAAAATAAATCCCTTATTTATACGCGCAATCTTCTGCAGAGTACGCTACCCAAATTTAATCAAGTACGAAACGTCACTCTTTACAGGATAACCAGTTTTCTCAAACTTATCTTCTGTTAAATGGCTAACTCAAATTTAATCAAGAACGAAACACCATTACAGGATAACTAATCTGACTCCTATTTTATATCACAACCATGTGATCTTCTGTTAAATGGCTAACCTAAATTTAATCAGGTACGAGACACCATTACAGGATAACCCATTTTAATTTATTTTAATTATCTCTACAATTTTCCTACAAACAAGACCCACCTGGACAGGCAAGGAAAAAATAGAATTCGCTTACCTGCACAGGCGGATCACGTCGAGGGTCACCAAGTTGTAGGATTTCTTTTATTTGAGCAACATCACCAGCGGATCCCCTAGCCTTCGGAGAAGCTTTTGAATGAACAAATCAGCAGTTTGTGAGTGTGATTTTTATTCAGACAAAGACTTCTGGAAACACACAAGTGCAGTCTCTTTATATACCCTCCTAAGGGAGAGGTAACTGGTCACACAAGCATAGTTAGAGTTTAAACCACCTGCCCAGAGCATATGGTGTGCGTGAGATATCCAGGAGAACGTGGAATGTGGCATTTTTGCATAACGAACCAAGTAAATCAGTCACAGAAATAAATCACAGGATAATCTAGTCTCACTCAAGAACCTAGTAAATCAGTCACATAAATGAAACACAGGATAATACAGGCACACTCAGCACACAGAGTTTCACAAGAATACAGAGTATAAAAATGAGAATTCCTTATTATTCTTACACAAACTAACATGTTTGAAATGGGTTTGGAATCATTAGGATTACAGAAACCTGTAAAACTCTGCTGAGCATACGCATTTATCAAACTTAAACCAAGAGTGAATTTAAAAGTGATATTTAGGCTAATTTGGGTGCAAACAGATAGAATAGGATTTATTTTATGAACTTCAGCGAGAAGTTGAGTGACTGGTTTCTGACGTCCAAAGATTGTGGGAATTTAAAAGAAATAAATTCTAAATTGTATTGACTTTAAAACAAAACTTTTAGACTGAAAATAATCTGATCCATTGAAAGGAGAATTAAACCAACTGATATTGATTTTGGAAGAGAATATAACATAAACGTGTTGAAAAATTTAATTCCTAACTAAAAAGAGTTGTCATCTAATTATATTGGGTGTAGATTGATGTCATCTAGACTAATGAAATGAGTTCTACCAGAATTGCAGAGTATTTTATAATACTCTGACTCATTATAATGCGTCTGTGTGACAGATTGATATTAAGATGGGCTGACAGTAACCAAACCACTCTTGTTTATGAAGAATTGAAATACTAATAAACTAAAATGACTAATGTGAAGTCCGAAGACTTCTGTTGCTTATGACATCCCTATATTTATGGTGATGATTTTTGGGGGGAAAGGAAAACAGGGAATTGGTTTTAACAAATACAACTCATTCAGAGACACATAATTAAAGTGACTTGGGGGTTTTATGATGAGAATTATTAACAATGAGTTTTTATATATAATGAAAAGGGGAAATTATTAGAATTTTGAAACCCAACTCCAACCTTTCATGTAAGAGGAATCTATTTTGTGATTTTCATTGACTAAACATTAAAAACATTCATGATATTTACTGGTATTTCTGATTAGTCACAGTGTTAACGGTAACAGAGGAGCATGTAGTGTGCCATTTTATGTGAATGTTTATTCAATGAGAGATCTTGAATGGATACCTGACTTAAGACTGAATAATAAACAATGAAGAACAAGTGTTGCTTGTGGACGGACTGAAACTGAACAGTTTTGTGATGAGGCTAATTGAGAATAGAGACTAATGTGAACTTGAAAAATGATTATACAGTGAAGACATTTCCTAAAACAATATAGAGAAATTGTTATTCAACTTGCAGTGACAAATTGATAATTATGAGAGAATAAAAGGGTAAACAATGGCAATATCTAAAAGTTGAGGCTTTTAAACAATTAATAGAAAGAAAGTGTAACATTTAGCTAAATCTGGGGAGATGATTGATTGTGATGAATGAGATTGAATGAAGTGTGTCTAACCTAACCAATGTACATTGCTTCTGCAGGGAATTTTTAAAATATATATTTTTTAGCATTTTTGTGGAAAATCTGGCCATTGACTTTTTCATTTTTTCCCCCAATTTTTTTTTTTTGAAAGTGTGTCGACGGGGCATACTGTGTGTGTTTTATTATTTTCTTTTATTATTTATTCTTTGTTTCTCAGAGATGAATCCTACGCTTTTACACATCAGGTGTCGAGGTTGTTGTGAATCTTCTTTTAGGACTGATGAGGTTAGCGATAGTTTAGAATAGTTTAGTTAGAATTTGGTTGTGTTTTGTTGCAGAACAAACCTGATAATTGAAGAGAGAAAAAATGTAAATGAGGTGTCATGAATCTTGACAAGATGAAAAAATTCAGGTTCACTTTGAGAAGAGAAAACATGAGTCTATGACGTCTTATGAAGTTCTTGGATGAGCTGTAAATGGTAACTTATCAATCAACTATTACATTCCATAATGAACAAAGATTATGGAGTGAGAAGAAGGAAATGTTTCAAGGACTGAAATCTGTGATAACTTTGTTACAGATGCTGGAGACATGGGAAAAGGTGGTGTTTTACTGGCAAAATGACGCTAATAAACATTTCACTGACAATTAAGTTTTGTTTTTGTTGCAGATGGTGGAAGCAGTGTGTGTTGAATCGTTACCTGATTTGTGTTGTGATTGTTTGATGAGGATTTTTCAGATTGGAGGAGAAAACGGAAGATCCAGGAGTGAGATTGTATTAAGTTTAAATCACTATTATGATATTATGTATGTAGATGATCTACTTCTAGCAGCACCGACCCCAGAAACCTGTATGGAAGCGACAGAAAGCATTTTGAGGAGGCTATGGGAAGTAAGATTGAAGGAAAGGGTGACACCTGGTATCACCTCAGCCAGTGCTCCCCACATCACGATCATTGGAAGACACAAGTGTGGACCTTACTTCTAAGGTCCAAGAGAGGGAGAATAGAGGATCATCTTAGAATTCAACAGGTAATACACAAACCCATATACATACAGAAGAAGAAAAAACCCGAAGAGGACCAGGAAACAAAAGGACACGTGAGTGACGAAACTTTTGACTAAAAATTTCCCTCAACAGGCTTTACAGATTGTTCACAGAGTGGGAGATCTCTCTACTGCTCCTAGTGGAGAACCAGTAGCACACTGTGTAAGCGCAGACTGTGCCTTCGGAGCAGGAATTGCAAAAAGATTTAGAGAAAAATACGGAGTTGAGAAAGTAGAAGTCCAAAAGAAAAGAAAAGGTGAATGTGCTGTAACACATGAAGTAGACAGGCTTGTCTTTCACCTAGTAATTAAAACATTTGGACGAGATCTCCCAACATACCAAGATTTTGAAAGCAGTTTAAACTGTATGAAACAGTGGTGTGACCAATTGAAAGTTACTAAATTATCCATACCCCGGCTGGGATGTGGATTAGATAAATTGGACTACTACAGGGTACTCCAAATTATTGAAAGACTCGGAAATTACTATTTCAATTTATTGGAATAAAATCCAAAACTAAATGCCAGAAGTAGATTTACAGGTTGTCAATTGGGAACCACAAGAAAGACATATAATTATTGTGAACGGGGAAGAAGTGATAGCAATAATAGTTAGACATCTACAAAGATGCAGGACCAGAGGAGGATAAACTTATGGGAAAATTGGAAAGTGATGATTTTCATTGGAATGATTGCAGTGATAGTGGTTGGGGGTGTAGCACTGTATGAAAAGTGTCACAATCTAGAAACCAACAGAAATAGCACAGTTGTGGTGCCCAGATCCAATCAGACCCTAACCAGACCCAAACGAGAAGAAAAAAAAAACAAATTTGAATGAATGTCTAAAAGAGTTTGGGGGAATATCACTGAATTATGTTAAAGGATCAACCACATCTTTCACATTTGATTTATGCGATGTAAGTAACTGTGGAGGAAAAGACAGCAGTTGGAGGGGGCATGACATCTACCTGTGCATTGCTTATTGGGACCCAGCTTGTCGGTGCAGTTTGAAGCCTAAGTGCACGAGTCCACAACTCTGTAATTGGCGTGAGGTAGGGAAATATACAGGGTATCATTGGATTCCAGATATGGGATTGGTGTCTAGAGAAGAGAGAAGATGGGGGGAAAGGTGAATTTTCAGAGAGATGGGTCCCAGACCAAGAACCCCCTGACATTATCTATACATGATGACGAGTCCCGAGCAGGAATGCACAGGTGGATTCAATTGGGAGCTGAAGCAAGGGGAAAAGATCCTTGGGGACTAATTAGAATAGATTATCTGGACGAACCAGAACCAAAGCCACTCCCATCAAAACCAATCAAAGACTATACTGTAGAGAAAATTGGAAACAAGGTAATCATGGAAATGGACTATACTAAAATAACTCCTGAAGATGTCCTGGCAAAAGCTACTGGTTATGGGGATTCAAATTTGGGGCTAGAATGGATGGTGACTACAGCCAAAGAAATGAATATGGAAAATTGTATTGCCTGTGCAAAAGCACGACCCACGTTAAGAATTGAACCAGCACCCTTAATTAAATCTGACCAAGCAGGATATGATTGTATGATATCTCTCACCTGGAAGGCAAAACCACCAGGCTGCGACACCCTATCCCAATTATTTCCAGTAATTAATAATCAGACCAAGGTGGGGGCGTTCACTGCAGAGCCTGGAAATTTAACTTGTTTTAAATTTAGTAGCAGCAATCCAAAAATTAAGGTAGGAGAAATTGACCCCACATGGTGTAACGAAATTATTCAAAATGGACAAAGGGTAATAGGGCCTTGGGCCCGTAGTGGTTTATACTACTACTGTGGAGGAAAAAGGTTGTTGGTAAGAATTGAAGGCGTCATCACCGAAGGAATTTGTGCAATGGTAAGACTAGTAGCACCCTTAATGTTAGTCGGCACAAAACATGATCCACCAACCAAAAGATTGAGGAGAGCGAGTAGATTTGACTTAAGCATCAATTCCCCAACTTATATAGATGCAATTGGAGTTCCAAGGGGAGTTCCAGATGAATACAAATTGGCTGACCAAATCACTTCTGGTTTTGAAAATATTCCGGTATTAGCTGCATTATTCCCAGTCACCCCAAATAAAAATGTAGACCGAATCAATTATGTGCACTATAATGTGATGCGCCTAACCAATTTGACCAGAGATGCTGTGGAGGGCCTTGCAGACCAGTTGGGACCAACTTCTCTGATGGCTCTCCAGAACAGGATGGCTCTGGACATGCTCCTAGCTGAAAAAGGGGGAGTGTGCTCCATGATTGATGGCTTCTGCTGTACCGTCATTCCTAACAATACCGCCCCAAATGGGGTGGTAACGAGAGCCTTGGAAGGACTTAAAGTACTGTCCAAAACTATGGCAGAACACTCTGGAGTTAAGAA
>UELW01000434.1:0-46283 GCA_900490495.1 Danionella dracula
CGCGGCCACCTGTAGCCACACCTATCACACACACTGTCTCGTGGATGGTTAGTCCGACAATGTTAATCAAATCACATACATACATACCAAACACATACCCTAACATCACATACATATTCAAATAATAAAGTCATTAAACATAAACACATAACATTGGAGAATTTGCTTTTTAAACTTTAATATAAGCGCCTCCCATGATGCTCCGCGGCAACGACGTATTGCAGGGTCGTCACAATATATACAATTAATGTAATAAGTCTTATTTATATCTACTATAAAAGCTGAGGTTTGTTATTTACTGAAAAGTTATAACAGATGTTTATTACAATGCTATGCTTTTAATAATAATATTAGTATATAATAATTAAGTTTATGTTGAGTCATGACATATCTTTTGGAAAAGGATATATTTATAGGATTACAATATTGAAATATATATATATATATATATATATATATATATATATATATATATATATATATTTTTTTTTTTTTTTTTTTTTTTTTTTTTTATCATCCTGCATTTGTGAAAGCTTGAATTATGTTTAGTTATTTTTCAGCTTTCTACAGTTAACTTCATAATCAAATAACAGAGATTTGTTTTTAAAGAAATTGAGCTGAAATCGACCCCAAGGAAAATTCCCAGCTGCAAAAACTGTAACAGTAACTCTCACTTTATTTGCTCACATCCTGTCCTTCAAAGCTATTCTGTTTTTTTCTGAAGACCATTTGAGCTTCCCCCATTAGTCACGTTCCAGAGAAATACCAGCTCTATTGGACTCCCTTCACTGTGTCGGGTGCAAGTTTTATAAATTCCGTAGGCTTTATAAGGGGACTCTATTCTCTTCAGCTCTTTACAGGGGTGACAAGGTCGCCTTCTAAAATTTATCACTGATCTGATCTCACCACCACCCCTGGTGGCCAAAAATAATCAGATGACACCTGAATCAACAGCCGAGGACTTTCAAGTCCATAAGTTATCAGATGTGCCTCGGAGCATGTGGGAAACTTCAGGGATGGAGTCTGGCCTCATGTGGCCTAACGGCTTGCTCTGTTTCCAGATACAGAACATCTCTTGGATTGTCTGACATTTACAGAGGATCCGACCTGACCTGACATGGTTCACAGATGTTAGCTGGGAGGTGATGGCGTGTTTACTTTTCAGCCTAATTACAAACATTAAGTTAACCCAGTCTGTGAGGCAAAAGGGCCAGGAAGTTGGGTTGGAAAGGGTGCAGGATAAACATTAGTAGAATACACAGACACAGTTTGCTTACCCTGCGAGTTAATTGAATTAGCACAACAGATCTGAATTAAAATCTTGGTATTCTAGCTAGGACCCTTATTAGGTTGTGCAGTGCTTGAGGTTATGTTTGACAAAAACTGTTAAGAAACATTTACATATTATAAATCCTTTCAGTTTTTAAACTCCATAAAGCTCTAGTGAGCAAAAAAAGAAGCCTCACACAGACATGTTTTGAGGTTTAATTTATGAATTTTGACAGAGTTTCATCAAAAATTCAGCAGAACCTGCAAAGACATCTTCATGGATACACAACACAGGGGATTGGCTTTACCTTGAAACCAGAGAAGGCAACAGAGCTGAATAATGCATTATTTTCAAGATTTCTCAAGCTGATTTCGCACCAATAGGTGTTTTATCATTCCAAATGTGTATATGTGGTCTTCCGTGACCAGCTCTATTAAATATCAATGCAGCCATTAAAATGTCTGTGTGGAGATAGAGATGGATGGGCAGTCAGGAAGTGATGTGAGTTTAAGTGAAACCTCTTAAGCGCAGGACGACTAAGCTTTTATTTTTCAAGAGCAAATATATCTTTTTAAAAGTAAGAATGACGGACTGTGTGCAGGTGTGTCAATATTCAGAGGCAGAGGAGAAATGGAGGCTGGATGTTAATTTTGTGTTGCCATGCCCTGAAGGAAGCTCATTGTTAAACATTTCACAACTAGTTGGCCAGACACATGATATATAATGAGAAACATTTGCTTGTGGTGTTTATTCTCAGAATAGTGACTTAACAAGAGGTAAAAAAAAATGTTCTGTAGAAAAGTCACTTCTTTCACAACAGAAAACTTTATTTAAGAACAGATGTGAAGAATGTAATGTGAAAATAAAAATAAAAACAACTGAGTCATGCTTTTTTCCGGAGAGTATATATAAACCCAGAGAGAGAGGAGAGAGAGAGATGTATTTGTGTATCGAAGAGAACACCAGTCACTTGTTGTATTTGTTCAGCTATCTGTAGGTATCTAGATTGTACAAATAAAAATGTCACAAAATGTCAAAAAAACTTAAAATGCTTTTCTGCTTTTCCTAATGTATGACTAAATTCTTTCAAGGTTTTCAGAGGGATTTAAATTTTAAAAATAACTTCAGCACATTGTATTTCGTCTAGCCCTGTGTTAATAGAAAATAATCATAGTAAGAATGGAAAGCGGCATTTTTGTTGTTTATATAAAGTGTTTACTTGTTTATTTCCAGCTTGAAGTCAAAAAGTCTTACAATATAGTCAGCATTAAATATTAATAAATCTCTCAGAAATTACACTGGATCTCATTGTTTATTAATGATACCGATCAATGCTAAAATACGAACATTAACGTTTATCATGTAGAATATAGATGTAAAAAATGTCTAGAACTCTAAATCTTTGAGAAAATTTGTGAAATCCCTCACAGCATTTTCACTTTCCTATTTTCATCAATTTATAGCAGTTTAAACTAGCAAAACTTGTATTCTCCGTATTACCTTCAATAGCTGTATGCCACTCATACAGCAACTTTTAGGTACCCATAACGGCACATGCGCACCCTCTATAGATAGAGCCCATTCGAATATGCATTACTTTGTAATTATTTACTTCATTTGATCAACAAAATACCTCATCATTCAGGGACGTCATTCAACCCCTACTACGTGAATGAATTGAGTGACTAACTAATTTTGAACATACGTCTTACATCATGTTAAAATGTCACATGATTGGTGGTTCTGCGATTTGCAATGGTGGTGTTTACCAGAGTGCATTGTGGCTTTGAAACAAGGGGATCTTTTGCACACTAAGTAGAAAACCTTCCAGAACTTTTTCACTTACTGCTTTCTCATACTGTGCATTTGAACAAACAACTTTCCTCGCTTAACACATTTCACATACTGATTACCACACAACTATGTGGATTCAAATGGCCCCCAAAGACAATCCTGGTTTACCATACTGTTCTTGATAAGAGAGCAAATTAAACAGCTCAGTGACTGAGAGTGCAACTGATAGGGGTGTTTTTTTGCAGATAAAATTGAATAAATGAAAACACTCACTTCCCTTTCTAACCTTATGCAGAAGTGTATTTCAATGGGCTCGTTACAGAGGTAGTGATGGAATTTGTTGTGTAGTTTTGTGTACAAGTGTACAGTCTGTTCCTGAGTCAGTGGCTGAACAATGAAGGATATGGACAATGAAGGAGTTAATGAAGACAAGGTGTGTGAGGCCTGTTGGTCAAAAAGGTAACTAGAGTTTAAAAGTGTTGTGTGGATACTTTGGGGTGGGGGGGTTTGCTAGTAAAAACATATATGTTTGATTATATGTTTTTAATATATATAATATATTAATATATAATTATATATTGGAGCGTCATGGTGGCGCAGTGGGTAGCACGGTCGTCTCACAGCAAGAAGGTTGCTGGTTCGAGCCTCAGATGGGTCGGTTGGCATTTCTGTGTGGAGTTTTCATGTTCTCCCCGTGATCGCGTGGGTTTACTCCGGGTGCTCTGGTTTCCCCACAAGTCCAAAGACATGCAGTATAAGTTAATTGAGAAAAAACAATTGTCCATAGTATATGAACGTAAATGAGTGTGTGTGTGAATGTTTCTCAGAATGGGTTGCGGCTGGAACGCTCAAAAAAACCAAACTGGGTGAATCTGCAGAGATGCTTAAAAAGATAAGAGAGACCCTTCTTTTAGAAGTAAGGAAAAGGAACAATGAGGGCACAGTGGCAGCAATGATGGAGAGGACCTTTGCACACAGAAGACAAGAAGTTATTCGTGATGCACCCCTGATCGCTGATTTCAAAACCAGATGGCCAGGTCCCTTTTGTGTACGTGAGGTAGGTGCATTGTGCATATCTACTTTAGTTAGAATATGTTTTCATGTCTTCATTTTATAAGAACAGTATTTCATATAAGGTAAACAGAATATGGCCAACCCATTGATGTTACTTGTAAGCAACTAGTTGATCATTTTAATGCTATGACAGTCAAACTTGTTTTGTGTACTTTTTTTGTTTAAGCTAACTGCTGAATTTAAGAGGATTACAACTGTCAGCTTGCTTTCAAGTTCTCTCTCGATTCTGGATGCTCACTCTTCAAACCTGTTGAATGTGTTTGGCAAGAAAGGTGGCATGCAAGGAAAAAAGATTAAGAGCATTATGATACCCATAAGTCAGGTATGATGATGAAGAAAAATTAGAAACTGTTTCAAACTTGGTTTCATTCAACACATTTCAATGATTAAATGTCTTGCTTAGACTGTGCTGTGCTATTAACCAACATTATAGAATGTTCCTTTAGTTGAGATTTGAAAGTTACATAATATTGATGCACCAATTGATATTGCAAGAATTTGTTGCATTTGAAAAAATGTCTCATTCAGTGTTGTTTTGTTTGTGATAACTACCTAAAACATTTTTTTTTGGTCTGGCTTACATACTTAGACTGATGCTGTTGATGTCAGAAGAGAGTGTATCATCAAAGCCCTGTGTGTGTACCTGAATGAAGAGCATAAAAACCAAGTGAAAGAGTACATTTTATGTAATTTAGTTTTAATTATTCTGTGCTTATTCTGTCATTTGTAAACTAACCAGCTATTTACTTGCATAAGACAATGTAATTGTATAATCTTTCACAACATAAGTTAAATGATATCTGTTTTACAAATGTTCATATGTGAGTTAAAATGGGACTGTATTTTTTTATTCATCCTATTTCCCTCTTTTTTTTCTGTGAAGAACACTGATGAGGCTATGGACGCTGCAGTGACGGAGACGATGTTTGGAATCTATGTCATTCGCAAAGAAGGTTCAGAGCTAGATGATGATCCAGAAGATGTAGGTATCATTCTGGAGGGAGTGCAAGTTCTGGATGCGTTGGGAAATGTACTACTTGCTGTGGTAATGCTGTTCGCTCTCATATACGCTCTTAACCTCAGCTACCCTCAAGAGCTGAGATACACCTTTGAAGCTTTGCAGAAGATCATCATGGAGCTTGACGGAAACAGACTCTCAAAAAAAAAATCAAGCACTGAAAACTCTACTTGCACGTTAGTCATCCTCAGTAGTGACCTACACCTCCTATGGAAAGGCATTTGACGGCATTTGCTTTTAAAAAAAAACTTGGTAAGCTGTGTATGTGTTCTAATGCTTCCTGTTGCTATTTTGGTGGTAAAAATAAGGAAGCAAGTGTTCTTTTCTTTTCAGCTTAGTCAACCAAGCTGTTGGTGTATTTGTTTTACTGACATACATACACTTTATTTTGATGTTGAATATGAGCAGTGGCCTCCAATTTTGGTTTGTTTTTATTTGTCCTTTATACTGACATAATGCATAATCTGTTTAACCGAATTGTAGGTTGTATTTTTACAATATGTTTTCAAGCCAGTTTTACCTTTTCTGGTAAAGTTTTATTCCAAACAAATCCCCTTTCTTTTGTCTTTTTTCCAAACTTGACACCCACTGGGAGTAAACCAGATGGTGTTTAAATTGCTCAATATATACGTACTCTTTGTGTTTAAAATGTTTATTTTCTTAATGTTAGTATTATGCTTATTTTCATATGATGAAAAGGTAATCTCTTAGCCGAAAACATTTATGAAGAATCAACTTAATGTGTTTTTGGATGGCACAATTAATTCATGTAGTGGTAGTTGTAGCTACCCTATTAAATGAAGTAGTGTCTAATCAAATCATACTAGTTTAAATAGCCCAAGAAAATTAAGTCAGATATTACTATGATGAATATGTTACATTTACTCTTACAAATCTGGTTGGACTAACCAATAATAATTAGGTAACAGTAACACCATGATTTCATGTTGACTGAACATATTTACATCTAGGTCGCTCAACAACATTGTTTCTCGCTAAATGAACATATTTTGTTAGGTGAAAATTCTTTCCATATTTTATTACGTTCAGCGAACACGTTATTTTTTTCAGTGAAGGGCATCCGCGCATAAAACATGTGCGTTGGCGGTTCATTCCGCTGTGGCGACCCCGAAAGGGAAGAAAGCCGACATGAAAATGAACACATTTCTTTATACAAGAAAGAATTTACCTTGTAAATGTGTACACATCATGGCTTTCTATATTCTACTACGTATTTTTCATAGTTAAATTCCATAAAATATACCTTTTTCAATTGTTCGCACATTTTTATATGTATTTTTAATTCTTAATTATCGCCTTGATAATAGAAAATATGAGCTAGGCCTTATATATGAAAGTTGCCAAAGTGTGATATGAGCTATATAGGAGCCATATCCTGTACGTACACATAGGGCTTATATGTGGATATGAAAAAGCTATAGTGGAGGCCTTTTATTTTTATTTATATATATAGTATGAACATATATTGTCATATAAGTTCTTTCCATGTGGGTTTCTCCACATAAACATCATGCTTGGAAAACGTTGCATACTGTAGAATCTACAGAGGAAAATAACCTCAGTTTAAACAATATTTGACAAAAGCCTGATTAAAATATTCTAAGCCACACATGTCAAACTAAATCCCCAGAGGCCCAACACATACATATTTTTATTGCAAGTCTAATTAAAGACAAGGTTAACCAAATTAAGGATGGACTGAAAGTTAAAGTTCTGTCTGTTGAAGCATAGTTACGCATAAAACTACGAAGGGTGTTTGTGCTCCAGGAATTTAATTTGACAACCCTGCTCTAAGGCATCAATATGTTTCTCTCATTTCTTGTTAAAAAGTAGAGACCTTGCCAAAATGTATGTCTAAAATAAAAGGGCACTCCTGGCCATCAAAAGTAACAGTTTAAACAAGGTTTACATTCATTTACCGAACTGTAACACCCCACATGCGATGTTAACATTTTTTTGTATGCATCAGGTCCTTTTTGTCAATGACATGTGTCTGTTCTATAAAGTACTACTTTGATCTTTTTTGTTAGGTTTTCAAAGCAAATATCACTTAGACAAAGCCTGTTCAAAACAACGGAGAACCAGTTCTGCCATTACAGCATAAAACACTTGAGGGGTGGATTCTTTCAGACCACAGAGGACTCTTTCAGTCATTGAAGAACTGTTTGTGCAGCTTTTGAAAGTGGGGTTTGAGGCCTACTAATGTCAGATTATTCTCCTGTAAAAAAAACGACACCAGAACCCCTGTGAATGTGAATAGATTGTAAAGATTCACATCTGGTGTTTGAATCCGGTGATAAGAATCTGTTTTGTTAGGGTTTAAATACCCTTGTACTGATGTAAACTTGATTCAATTAGTTGTTTTTTTTTCACTGTTTTCTGTGACATCTTTGCTTACCCATAGGAGCACTCACATCTATGCTTATGAATAAATGTCTCACTCGCATATAAACAAATGTGATTTCAACTTCTGTAATGTACTTGATGAGGTCACAACTCTATAGCATGACAGAAGTCTAAAAAGTTCACATTTTCATACAATTGACAGGTTGTGTTTCATTATGATTTGATTTTAAAATGTCCAGGACTGTGGCCCTCCTGGGCAAAACGTTAGCATCCGTGGTCTTGTCATGACACAAACAAAGCTGAACACAGATTTAATACTTGATATCAATACTTATAGACCAGGTTTGTAAATTTCATTAGGAATATCTTAAAAATCATCAAATATAAATTCCAGAAATAGTGGAGATCAGGAGATCCAGGTGAGATGTGCTGAAGAGAGGATCCAGAGACACTGAAGAGCCACATTGGAGGCCAACAGAGGAGTTTGTTGTGTAGTTTTGTGTACAAGTGTACAGTCTGTTCCTGAGTCAGTGGCTGGACAATGAAGGATATCAGAGAAGAGTTAATGAAGACAAGGTGTGGGGGGGGTTTGCTAGTAAAAACATATATGTTTGATTATATGTTTTTAATATATATAATATATTAATATATAACTATATATTGGAGCGTCACGGTGGCGCAGTGGGTAGCACGGTCGTCTCACAGCACAACATTTCTGTGTGGAGTTTGCATGTTCTCCCCGTGATCGCGTGGGTTTTCTCTGGGTGCTCCGGTTTCCCCACAAGTCCAAAGACATGCGGTATAAGTGAATTGAGAAAAAACAATTGTCCATAGTATATGAGTGTGTGTGTGAATGTTTCTTAGAATGGGTTGCGGCTGGAAGGGCAGAGACACTGAAGAGCCACATTGGAGGCCAACAGAGGAGTTGGGGTGAAGATCAGATGATGAGGATGTAAGGAACTGAACGATATCATTGAGTGATCCTGCTTGAGACGGCCTGGCCATTTGCTTTGAATGCCAGGAACCAACAGAGATGGCCACCCTTTTCAGATGCATATTATGCAGAGGACACAGATTGGGCTGAGATGCCGCTCACATGATTATGTAAACTAAGAAGATGAGCTGTTCTTTAGTAACAGAACCGAGAGTGATCACAGAGCCTGACTCGAACATTAATGACAATACATCTAGCCAAGAGACTGGGTCGGGGTGCCGAGTGATCAACGCCTCACTGTGTATTGAATCTACATATGAGTTGATTTAATTGCTTTGCACCATTTAATCTCTCACCATTCTCTCAGTGAACCAATCACACACACAAGTAACTTTTAAATTAAAGGGTTTTCACAGAAGGACAGCCTTCCAAAGTCAAAGAACCAATCAGTGTAAATGATGTAATTTTATATCGATATCTCGGGTATTTAAAGGGACTTTTCCCGAAGCTCGAGGAGTCTCTGCAACCAGAGCTCCCGCACCAGGTCATGTGGTGCGCAGCCTCTCTCTCGATGATCAGGTAAATAATGATTAAGTTTTCTCCTTGTTATTTGGTCTGTCAGAATGCATTTGGTTGGAACTTTAAATTGTACTGAACTGAATGTATTTGATGATTGCATTTTAACTGGAGTTGGATTTGTTTATGATTTGCCTGGTTAATAAATTGACATAATCGTTTGTTTTGAAGTTTGTCCAGAAATCATTATTTATCATTACTTCTGATGTATCGTTTCTGTTACCTGGAGTGACATCGCACAGATAGTTGTATTGTTCATTGTTTGTATCCGGATGCAGTTACCTGGAGCTAAAAGTTCAGATTAGTGAAGAAGACTTTTGTTATATTCAGATATTCTGATCAGTAAGAGCGCGTCTGATCAACGCATTCTCTGTATGAATTATACTGCAACTCCTAAGTTTTCATAATTCCTATTTGCGCGGCTCTTGCCCGTTGGGAACTCAACTCCGGAATGAGAAGTCCCAAGAAGCGACTGCATATTTGTGAATCCCTTGAACGATTATAATACACTTCTGAGACGGCTCTTGATCGTCGAAGGCTTATGAAAAATTGAGACCTTTGGAAAGCGACAGAATTCAGAACCTTAAGATATGAACAAATAACGATAAGAGGCAAATTTTAAGGATCATTATGTCCTCCTAAAGTAATATAATTTACCGAAGAAACTAATATAACGAGAGAAGGAGAAAATAACATGACCATAATTTAATCATTTTAATGGAGTCAGATTTAAAGGTTTTATTGGTTATATCCAAATTTTAAACATCATTACGCAGTTAGCGCGTTTGTTTTTTTTTGTGTATTTCTTTGTTCTCGCCCTGTTCATCCAGCAGAGAGTAGCAGCACGCAAAACCACCTTCCCGCCACCTTTGATTCCGTCTTTGGGCAAAGGAATGGCGCCTTACAAGTGGTGAGAATCGGTAATACATGATGCTAACACTATCAGCTGTCAGTTTTGGCAAATGAGCTTGATGAGATTAAATAAAGGACATAGAGAGATGGTGGGGTATTTTGTAAAGTTACTGTGCTCAGAACATGTAGGTGGAATTTTTTTGATCTTTGTTAAGCTACTACACAACATGGATCTCCAGCATGTGTTGGGTGCACGTATGAAATGGTTGAGTTTGAGCTTTTGGGGAGGAACTTCTCTTCTCAATAAAAGACTGGTCTCCAGTATATAGTGTGGGTGTTTTGGCAATTAGCTTTTTTTAGAGATAACTTCCTGTATATATATCGCGCCTATGAAACACCAAAGGAGGTGCAGTTTTCGAGCCAGGTTCTGTAACCCATCACATTGCTGTTTCCTGAAAGATCTTGTGCTGAAAAGTAAAGAGAAATCGGACTGAAAGTCGTAGTCTGTCTTTATTGAATTTATTTGAAAAAGTGTATTTTATATTATGGGAAAACAACCACATTAAATGGCGTAGTCGGCAGGGTCCTACACTTTTTCAAATAAATTCAATAAAGACAGACTACGACTTTCAGTCCGATTTCTCTTTACTTTTCAGCACAAGATCTTTCAGGAAACAGCAATGTGATGGGTTACAGAACCTGGCTCGAAAACTGCACCTACTTTGGTGTTTCATAGGCGCGATATATATACAGGAAGTTATCTCTAAATCAAGCTAATTCAGCCCACATTATGTTCAATGTTCAAGGTGGTCTTACCTAAGTATCACGTGGCAGTTATTCTGCTGTTACTAACATTTCCTTATCAGAAAGACTGTCTTTTTCATGGAATCAAAACCAATGTACGAATTAAACAAATGTTAAATCAGGTCACCTAATTGTCAAAACACCCACAATAGAAAAATGAATGACTTTTTTTTAGCATTTATTAAAAGTAAAGGCTCCAAAAATAAATATATTGTCTGTTTGAACAAATTCTTGAAGAAAGCTAATATAGGGCTTTGGTAGCCTGGGTAACACCAGCCCCTTCCCACTACATTTCATTTCCTACAGAGGGTCTGGAACTACGCCAATTACATTCTATGTTCTTCCTGGAAGTGGGCTCTGCCAAAGTTTAACACAATTGGCTCTGCCTTTACACAATCGCTAACCACTGGTTGTGACGTATGCAATGTGTTGCAAAACGGAAGCTTTCCAGAAGTTGGGTGAGTAATAAACAAGACTGCCAACTAAGTAGGCTAAAGCTGTTTGTGATACCTATTAATAGGTTGTAGAATTTGCAAGAAAATGTAAGAAATCTAATTTATAGTTGATCCAAAGGACATCGATGATATACCCTCTCCTCTCCTTCACATGGTTTTACATTAGTGCAAGAAGACAGGAAACAACCACATGGTTGGGCATACCGTTGCTTATCTGATGTTCAAGAGTCAGAACTTAAGATGGCATTTTGTGGGCTACCCTTTTAATTGTATTTTAGCTAAGTTTGATTTTGTCTTTTTTTTTGTACAGACTCTGAGATAATGGTCTAAGGTGATATAATTGGAAATATTTAGTCAGATGCTAATAACCATCCTGAAGATGTTCATGGACAGAAGACTAGATCCAAATATCTTTGGGTGGGGACTGTTGACAACGGTAACTGCTCTGCACAGAAAGTGGAAAGCTACTCTCAAAGGTAAAAAAGTCTACTGAATGTATCCATTCTCTTTAATATCTAGACATAGGCCTAAAGTAGAGAACTTTAGTATGGCTTGGTTAAGAGTAATCTGCATTTAACACCTCCCGTTTAATCCCATGTAAATATGTGGCAATATCAAGAACCTTGGCCCTGAGGGGAAAATTGCATGCAGGGAAACAATAACCCAAGCTAAATCAAACATGTTGGATGATAGAACTACCATCTATCACAATATTAATCTCAGGATTGCTGAAAGCATTGAATTTGTTCCTGGTGAAAATATTAAAATGCTGCTCTGCAAACATTACCAGTGGATTGGTTTGTGAAGTTTTCTTGTACTATTTGTTTGATGAAATCTCTTACTAATAATTGACTAATTTACTAATTGACTCCAGTAAAAACTAGATTGACTAGATTAATAAATCTTGTAGATTTTATCCTTAAAATTATTCAATTCACAAAAAAGTTCTCTACTTCATTTAAGCTGCACGAAAGAGCCAAAAACATCTAGAATTTGATGACATCGATTTTTTCACCAAAAGACAGAATGGCATTGATCTTTTGGAACATCACGAGAGTACATGATTACAAAACTGAATTACATGCTTCTCCTTTTAGAGGCACAAAAACAAATCTGATGGGATACTCAGAGCTGTTTTTTTCCTCCAACCATTCTATTAAATGCTTTTAACAGACAATCTACACATCTAGGTTTCTAAATGCACTCTGTTAGTTTCTGGGAATTGCATTAATGGCTAATTTATTAAAATAGCGGTGCTCATAAAACACTCAATTACAGAAGCAATTGTGTGATTTTCAGTGTTTACATATAAGAAATTATAGTGATTGGGATTTAGCTTGTCCATTTGGGCTCAAGTAGACAAAATTAGCAGGCATGTAGTTTATTACTTAAAAACATCGCCCTTTGTTTTACTCAAACGCTGGTCATGCTGTAGAGGAACCATGCCTTTAGCTCTGCTAATTGATCAGGTCAAAGGTCTGAGAGACAGTGGCTGTGGGAGGAATGAATTTCCTGTTTCCGCATCTATAATTCAGTGGTTTCCTGAGTGTGTGCACAGCAGTGAGCTTGAGAGGGACACAAGCTGTGCAAAACACAACTATGCCAACACTTACCACAGAGCTGCGGCTTTGAAGGTCTACTGGATCAAGCCAGCATCTCACAATACCAGAGATCCCACCAAGCAAACAGACAAAAAATGCACAATTTCAGTCTTTGTGTGTTTGCTGTAGGGTGATTCAGTGGTCACGAGGGAAACGGGATGAAGAAACATCTCAGATATTCTCTTAGACTTGAATGGTTATGATGGAATGATTACGTAAGAGATTCAACATGCATGGAATGAACACAGAATCAAACAGTTCATCTGAAATAATAGCCCACTGATGTCATGATGCATACTGCCTTTCATTTTATTGAGACACTCTTTCCATTCAATGAGCAGGGATTTGGGCAACTTTGTTGTGTGATAGCGATACATTATTTCTGATTTATTATGTACGTTTATTTAGCATATTTTGTAAAATTTTATATTTTGGTCATTATGAGCCATGTTCCCTGTAAAACGATAGCAAATTTTTGATATATTTGAAATTGCTCCAATTTTTTATAATTATGATCTAATTATGAGGTGAAGTTGTCATACTCATTAAAATCTACATACTGTACTTTAAATATATTAAATATACAATAAGTTGTTCCACTTTAGCATATAAAAGTATATTATATATATAACTGTATATGTTAGCTTTTGAGCGTCACGGTGGCGCAATGGGTAGCACGGTCGTCTCACAGCAAGAAGGTCGCTGGTTCACGCCTCAGCTGGGTCGGTTGGCATTTCTGTGTGGAGTTTGCATGTTCTCCCCGTGATCGCGTGGGTTTACTCCGGGTGCTCTGGTTTTTCCCACAAGTCCAAAGACATGCGGAATAAGTTAATTGAGAAAAAACAATTGTCCATAGTATATGAACGTGAATGAGTGTGTGTGTGTGAATGTTTCTCAGAATGGGTTGCGGCTGGAAGGGCATCCGCACATAAAACATGTGCGCTTGGCGGTTCATTCCGCTGTCGCGACCGCGAAAGGGAAGAAAGCTGACATGAAGATGAATAAATGAATGTTAGCTGTTCTTGAATACACTTGAAATAAACAGATAATCACAAAAAGTTCACAAAGGTATAAATTCCGAGGAGTACCAAATAATTGTAATAATTTGAAATATCATGGAATTTAGTCATATGGGATAGAGAATACCTTTAAAGATTTCAGAAAGGAAGCTTTTTACCAGTTATTACTGACAATAAAGAGAGACAAACAGAAAGTGATTACATAAAAATTGCCATGTTCAGTAAATGTATCTCAATTAATATTCAATATTTGTTTCATTTTACCTTTTCATAGTGCAAATGGTTTATTATTTTGAAGCTGCAAGTATATTTTTATTTTAAAAAACAACACCTTTTTTATTTTATATTATATTTGCAGGTTAAAAAAATCTAATCTTTCAATGTAAGTAAAAGACTTCTGCTTAACATCATTCCCAGAACAACATGAGAGTGTAATGACTCTCACAAGGGACAGGATTGTACCTGGAGCACTGTTGACCCCAAAAGTCAGAATTCCACCAAGGCCACACATGGCCCATTAAAGGGTCTTGATTCAAAAAGTCCATATGGCCCTCAAATGGAACATTAGTGGGGAAAGTGACCTGGACCCATTTGTCCCTTAGGGATTGTTCAACTAGAAAAAAGCAACCAGTCCCTAGTAGTACCATCAGTCAATAGAACATGCAGCTGCTTACAAAGTGTTCCCCTCTAAGTTAGAGCCAGAATTTTCTCTCTGGAGAGAGAACAGGCCTGCCTAAAAAGAAAGGTTGGGGTTATGGTAAAACAATGCAGTCACAGCCTCGAGCATCTAAAAGTTTTTCTTTTAAATCTTGTGTTAGTTAAGCTACATGTTCTGCAGTGACTATAAAAAGGTTTATGTGAAATAAGCACACTCTGTTTCCTGAGATATCTATGTGTTAAGTGGGATTACCTGTCTTGTGACCACACACAGCAGCTTCCATCATGTCTACTGCTCATGCCCCTGCCAACTTTCTGTAGGATCTGTGTGTCTCTATAGAGCGCAAAGTCAAAATTTGCAGATGTTTTGAGCAAACAGGCTAGGAGAGAACAGCACTTCTAAAATAAATCTCAAATGAGATGTCTGAACACAGATGCTCTGCCAAGTGAGTCAGGGTTGGCAAATGGAGTGCATCTTAAAACTCATCAAAGGAATCTGAGGATTGAATGTCAGTGCTTTGAGTATTTATTTTTAGTCGTCATTTTTAGTGATTCATAAATTAAATTAAAAGTACAACAAAAGCTTTAAAAATGTTTGAGTCAGACAATCAGTGAGCTTTACAAAACTTTGTTATCTCAACTAGACAGACTTTTAGCTAAGTAGGTAATCTTCGAAAGTCAGAGCTAACACAAATTTAGGCCTCGTACCAATTGCTGGTTATTTAATAAACATGTTTCTTTTCTCCTGTTTTTTTTAAACAAAGAAAATGATGATTTCTACTGACGTTGATTTAAAGAAGAGTAAGGCAAACAAAGTGTGTTACTGTTTTAACGCTAAGTCTAAGGTAAAAGCACAAAACAAAGAGCTTCTTCTTCTTCTCCTTCTTCTGTAGGTTTTAATTGTATTTGGTGCATTACCACCACTGACTGGACTGAAGAGAAAGAACTAGGAACATCTTCAGTTTATAATATTTAACTTCATTTACGTGCTTGAAAAAAATTGATATATTCACACATGATCTGTGTGCTGATCTTTCCTTTTCCATCTGAAAAATTAAAAAAAAATGTGAAAGTGACCAGATATGGAGTTACCATCCCCGGAAATTGTGCTCTGCGTTTAACCCATCCCCGTGTACACACACAGCAGTGAACAAACACACCCTGAACACACACCCGGAGCAGTGGGCAACCATGGCTGCGGCACCCGGGGAGCAGTCAGGAAACTGGTGCCTTGCTCAAGGACACCACAGCTGTAGTTGCTGAAGATGGGAGAGCAAGAGTTTCATCACTCACACCACCTTCAACTCAGTGGATCTGGGGATCGAACCAGCAACCTTCCGATCACAAGCCGGAAGGATAAGGTCTCCTTATCCACCATACCACAACAATTAAATTTGTTTTCCACAAGTTTCCAAAGGAGGTTAACCAAAGAAGACTGGGTGGAGTTGTTTTTTATTGGCAGTGTTAATGAGGCAGTACTGATGCAATTAGAGCTCAATCTCCTCCTGTTTTCATGGTTTAGAAAGACAGGGATTCCCAAACCACTAGGATGGGACTTGAGAAGACACTTCTTTCCCAAATGACCAACAGTGATAGTTAAGCATCAAATTTTCACGTTCCATCTACTAATCAATTCAAATTCTTTGGGTTTCCTATACATGTGCAATATTTAAAATATAAAACAGTAATATGATATTTTTAGTACTGTCCCACTCCTTTTGAAAAGAGCTCATAGGATCTGACCAGTTTGATCTAACTTTTTGTTCTACACTAAATCTAAACTTTTGTTTTTAGTAGACTACATAAAGCAAAATATTCCTTAACGAGCAACTAACCAACAACAACAACGCCTTGGAAAGCAGCTTTAAGAGCCTTTTCAAGTTACCAGTAAATAATAAAATTAAGTATGTGTTATTATTATCTATGAGTAAAATATTTACTTGTTAACCCAACTTTTTAGCTATTCAAAAAAGAAATATTCAAGAGAAATAGACAGTTATAAAACAAGATATTTGAAACGGTGATTATTTAGTCATTCCTTGAGCTAAAAGTAATTACTTAAAAAACCTCTGTCACATTTAGAGCGAGATGTTTGAAGATCCAGCAATATTTTTAAACAAATTATTATATTTTTAAAGTCTGCATGAAATATTTTTTAAGTATACATGAACATATACAGTATATGCCCTATATTTATTTATTATTCTACTATATCATTAATACTTCAGGAAGATTAGTGACCACTATTGTGGAAGCTAATAGAGTTCCTAAATCAAAAAACAAATAGATAAATGTGACTATTGATTGATGATTAAACAACAACTAGCAACAGTACACATTCTAACATTAAAGAGTACAATGTTAGCCTTGAATTTGTAAAATCTCTACAAAACATTCTGTCATGTACAAAAAAGCAGGAAATGCACACTAAAAATATGAAAAAAAAACTAAAACTTTTGATAAGTTAAAGTAAATCAATGTTTACTGGTGCAATCACGACATTTTTATAGAAATGAAAAGAAAATTGGTTTTAATACCCTTTACATATATGTATATTTTAATCAGTGATAAAACAAACATACTAAAATTAATGTATGAGGGAAAAATTCACCATATTTTAAAATTGTAAGTTTGAAAGTCATACTCCACAACAAAAAATTAAATGTATTCAATCATCATTTATCCCCATGTTGTTTCACACCCCTAAATGCCTCCACAGAACACACGTTTAGATAATGCAGAAAACCGAGAAGCAGGGAACTTCTCTGTAGTGTAAACCTTGCAAGGAATTACACCTGTAATAAACATTATCCTGCTATTCTGCTATGAGAATCTAAATATGACTCTTAAGAATCACAAAAATGTTAACTCTGGAGGCTCAAACAAGTGTCAGAAGTCATGTTGTCCACCAGAAGCCTAAATAGATAGACTGTTAGACTACACTAATTTGGCTATCTTAGCATTGCTGGACACTGCATTTTTACAAGCCATAGTATTGTAAAAAGTACCTCTAACTAATGTGATTTTTTTCCTCGTGGCCTTTGTCAAACTCATCTTGCAGATGCAAGATATCCAACATGCAATGATTATTTTTTAACATTTCTACCACTGTTAGGAGGATTTACTTTGTATGAGCTCATACAAAATCTATTTAATACTTATTCGATCAAATTCTTCAGGTGCAAAGTAAACTTCGTAAGAACTATCATTTACATTTGTCTGCACAGACTGCACTCATAGAACATTTTCTGAAGACACTGACGATAGCCGGAAATTCTACTTATTTTGTCCTTAAAAAATGAAGACAAACCAATCTGTTTTAATATAATTAAACAAACTTGCTGACTTCATATAAACCATGTAAACTCAGGACATCTTTCAATATTCTTTTCTCATTTTAAGCATATTAGCAGGCAGAAGAAGTTAATTTCCCATAAAATAAGGAATCTTAATTATGTCCCATTTAATTCAATCAATACAAGCAATGGGGATGTCCTCATTATTATTAATACATGAATATATGAATAGTTTCAAACTGTGATTTCATTTTCTCAAAGGTCGCTCTGCATAATTGTCACTTTGATTGGATGTGATGTTTTTAAGCAAAGAAATAAAGACAATAGAAATGCCAATCAGCACCTCAGAGTGTGTATGTGGGGATGAAGCTGTCGTAAACCTGACAGCTCTATCTAGCGTGATTATTAAGACAGGTTCTTTATTGCAGCCCAACCCAGACCCTCATGTAAGAGGGTAATTTGGTGTATACACAGAGTAACACTCACTAGACTAGAATTTTCCTGAAAATGCGGAGATGTGCTGATTTCCCTAAATGTTAAATAAAATTAACTAGTCACATCTTCATGCTGAGGCTAGAGTCGCTAAAGAATACTTTTGTGGTCGTGTATCAGAGGTAGATGAAGGTGCTTAAGTAAAAGTGACCAGTCGGACAGATATGGAGTGACCCATACCTGGAATTTGTGCCCTGCATTTAACCCATACAGTGTAAACACACAGCAGTGAACAAACACAGCGTGAACACACACCCTGAGCAGTGGACAGCCATGGCTGCGGCACCCGGGGAGCAGTTGGGGACCTGGTGCCTTGCTCAAGGGAACCAGAGCTGTAGTTGTTGAAGATGGGAGAGCAAGTATTTCATTGCTCACAGCAACTTCTACTCGGTGGATCTGGGGATCGAACCGGGACCTTCAGATCACACATCGATCTCCTTATCCACCAGACCACAACTGTCCATCACATGATGTTTTCATACCAATCTATATCCATTATAACTTTCAAATGGTTTAGTAGGTGATGATCTAAACCTACTGCCAACAATAAATAAAAGCTGTATGATCCCGTGTCCAGTTCTAAAGTTCTGTTCACACTCACAGAAGCAGAGCATCCCTGTGTTGATGCTTGAAAAAGCAAAATCTACTATGATCAGCTTCTTCGCAAATGTTCTTATTTTTCCCTCCCAACTATACACATCACTATAGAAGAAACTTTTTTGCTTGTGCATGCAGGACAAATGTGAGAAAGTTAAAATATTCGGATTTCTACTGATGGTGGTGGACACGAAAACACCACTACATTTGTAAAAGAGATAATAAAACTGGCAATGGTATTTTGATGAAGTTGCCAAATATCTTTTAAAATAGCTGTTTTGTAAAACTGACAGATTTCTTTTTTTTTTTTCAAATATTATTTTAAGGCCACTTTGCCTTTTTGTAACATGTCAGTGAAGATTCTGACAGAAAGATAAGTTGGAGAGAGATTTTTTTAAGCAATTAGCAGTTTTTAACAATGTAATGACTGATCAGGTCATGACTTAATAAAAACTACTTTGGCCTGCATTTTTAAAATCGCATGGTGGTGTTTACATGTACACAACATTTCTTTGTGGACAGGGTAGTCATTATCCCTATTCGAATGGGACTAGTTTTCAAAATTTTAGCTAGAATTCTTCTCAGACAAAGTTTTTTATGTCATGAGTGGTTTGGACAGGACTTGCAAGTCAGTGCTTTTCAAAGATACAAGTGTTTGAGTTTGACTTGTGGGCATAGCATAACACAACATGACCAGAAAGCGTGAACTGTGTTCGGTGACATAGCCTAACAATGGAGCAACGGCTGCAAAAAAAGTAGCCTCTTTGTTTTAGTAGTACTATAATATGTATTTAATATGTATTATATCAATATTAGATATATTAATGTTATGTCAACATCTGTTGAAATGAAAATTATCTTACTTGAAATTTATATAATTCTTAACTTGTTTTTAATTATTCTGCTTTTTAAAACTTAGAGGGATTTTCTCCTCTTTCATTGTTATGGGCTACAACGTTCGTAACGAAAGGTTTGTAGCTTGGTAACAATAGCGATATTGTGATTTCTGGTGATTCATCCAGAGATTGTATGCTGAGTTCACAGTGTCCAAAACACCCAAGAAACGCATTTCACTCTTTCACATTCAGACGAGATTATTAGAATTTTTACAAACGTGGCAGATTGGATGGTATTAAAAACACAAAGCATGTCTGAGAAAAAGAAATTTCTCTTGACAGCCTCTTGTGAAACTAGTCCTGTCTGAATAGGGCTTTAGATTCAAGAAAGAAAAAAACAACAGATGTTGCTCTTAAAACAAGATCCAGTGTACAATTTTCTGTTGCCATAAGGGTAGCTGATAATCCAACAGTTGTAGCTTATATTCAATCTGGTGAAAGTCATCAAAGTACAATCCTGCACCTCATGGTCCCAGAGCTGATAATGCTGTGAGGAAAATGTGTATAATAATGATGTTGAAAATTGAAATCAGGTGTCGAACATCAAAAGGGGCGTCACGGTGGCGCAGTGGGTAGCACGGTCGTCTCACAGCAAGAAGGTCGCTGGTTCTAGGCTCGGCTGGGGCAGGTGGCATTTCTGTGTGGAGTTTGCATGTTCTCCCCGTGATCGCGTGGGTTTTCTCCGGGTGCTCCGGTTTCCCTACAAGTCCAAAGACATGCGGAATAAGTGAATTGAATAAGAACGATTGCCCATAGTGTTAAAGTGTGAATGTGTGTGTGAATGTTTCCCAGCAATGGGTTGTGGCAGGGAAGGGCATCCGCTGCGTAAAACATATGCCAGTGAGTTGGCGGTTCATTCCGCTGTGGCGACCCCGAAAGGGAATAAAGCCGACATGAAGATGGATGGATGGATGGAACATCAAAAGTGAAACATGGCAGTAGGTTGTACTTTAGACAGCTTTTAAATATCCCGAGAGTCCTTTTCATAAAACAAATGCTAATCATTTGGGATAGAATTTGCATGCTGGTCTTTTCATGAAATGATCATCCATGTTAACAAAAATGTCAGCATTTTTTAAATTTGCAGCTAAAAGAATCTGAAGTTAGTGTTTGCTAAAAGTATATGTAAAAAATGAACTATAATAATTGTTATAGGTATTTAATGAAGTCTTATCTTGTTTAATTAAGTTTTACCTTGTTTTCGGGCAACTGCATTTTTAAACAAGCACAGACAAAGCCTATCTTGGTCTTGTATTAGAGCTACTTTAGTTGTCTGTTGTGTTAACAGCTCGGTTTTGACCCATGTATTAAATCAGTTATAAAAAATATAAAAAAACAATAATCCACCATCCAATGTGTTTATTATTTCTCGCTTACCTTGTTAGGCATCCTTATCCATGAAATGTTGGTTTTGGTGTGAGCTTCTGGGCCTTTTTTGTCAGCATAACCATCGTCAAATGGTCACTCAAATGAATGAATTCACTTCACATGTATGGACATGTCCAGATTTGTTTGCTTTGTTTTTGTGCAGTTATGCCGGAAAAACACACAAAATGAGAATGCAATGATTAGGAGAGGAGCTGGATGTCAGTGTGAAAGCTGAAAATGATTTGGCTCCAATTATTATAACTAGGTCAAAACTAACCCTAACCACACAAAGGTCATAACTTCAAGCAGAGCAATTTATAATTAACTGAAAACATTTTGTTTTATTTTGTTGATTTAGAGGTTCCTGACAAAGTAAAAAAAAGCCTTGACGCACCTAAATGTGATTCTTTTATAAAGTTAAAATTTCAAATGTGTTTTTTTTTCAACCCTCACACATCACGGCATTGTAAACTTAAAAAAGTGCAAGCTTCAGCTTCTCCACTAACTAAAAAAAGATTACAAGGACCAAGTTGTCAGGAAATAATGACCCTTCCTCAGGTAGCAGGCTAACCCAGAATGTAATGCAATGTTTAAAATATGAATACAAATGTTTAAATCATGAAAACTGACAGCTGTGTATGATTTAAAAAGCATTTCAACAGAATTGTTTTACAGTGTAACCAATTACTCTTCAAGAAGTGGTTGATGAGTATTATATTGCTGGGATTGTTTTGGTGTTTAAAACAACCTCACAAGTTTACTGTGTTTTTCTCTTTTTTTTCCATAATCCTAAAATGAGTAACCTGTTAAAGAAATAATGTTAGCAATTATTGCAGCTGGTGAAACGTGATCTGCTGTATGGCATGTCTTGATGTAAAATCCAATTGATTAGCATGATAGGAGTGTTTCAGACTGGAAAATGTAATGTAATGATGTGGTTAGTATGGCTGCAGGGCATAGCTGGTCTGTGAACCTCACTGAAAACATGCTAATGAGATATCTGTTTCACCTCCTAATAAATACAAGCAGAGCCTCCGCATTGATCTTAAGAACACCTCAAGGGGATCTTGCATCTCCCCTGGGTACTGTATGTCCATTAGTGAAAAAGGATAGAGAAACTCCCATAAGGACCATAACCAAACAGTTACACATGCAGAGCTGGGGGGGACAATGAAGAGGTTTGTGGGTCAGAACTTCAAATGCAAATTCTGCAGAGCTATTCAGCTACATCTGACTATCCAGAAGCTGAATATATATAAGTTGGAAAACAAAAAAGAATCTACAGCAAACTGAAACTTGCATTCTTTATGTATTTGCATTTGACACATTATTGTGGAAAATTATGTCTACAGAATAAAGAATCAAGCCTAATGCCAGAGTCAGACATGGACATTATGGCCACATACACAAACATTAACAATAAAATGTAAAAATAAAAAAATAAATAGTTGGCTTCAACTGTTGAATTTTTAAATAAAAAAAAACTTGTCTCTGTAGAATAGTATGACATAGTCTTTTTATTTTAAAGGTAAAATATTATTTTTTTCTTTAGAAAGTAAAAAGGGTTCAAAAGAATTAAACACCATTTAAAGAAATGCAGCATTCTAAAAATGTGAAATTTGTTGATAACTTTTTTATGCACAGGTTACATAGTCAACCAAAAAAAAAGAATATTTTTAATTATAAAACTTAAATATTATAATATTTATTATAATACTACAACAACTACAAATAACACTAATAATAACATTAATTTCATTTTTAATAATTAAACATTAGATGCGTGGTGTTCTTTTGAAAATAAACAATTTTGCCTGACTGTTGAAAAAAAGAGGTAAAATAGAGGTTTGTTTTTTTTAATTTAAAGGTTTTCATCTATATTGTAAAGCTTTTTGCATTGCATTCTGGAATAGTCTACTGATTTAACAGGTTTCACTATATCCTTATCTCCATTATCTCTTTATTTTAGTTGAAGATGGTGAAGGTTATTCTAAAAAAAAATACATGGTTAGATGACATGCATTTGTCGAAACAGTGTCTGTGTTGAGTTAGTAAACTGTCTCGTCATGCTTGAATTAAAGTAAAAAAGTGTCGACAGGCCCTCCTCATGGAATAGTGGGTAGTGCAGGGCCTTAGAAACCTGTCCGTTTCCTGGTTAAGAGAATCCCATTGCAATTCTTAGTTCAGTGTTTATTGTAAAATTATACAATACTTAAAAGTTTTGGTACCTTGTCAAGCCAAATCAGTATTACTTAATAATTAAACAGAAAATTCACAGTAAAATTATATCTTGATTCAGTTTACAAACTGATACTCATATCACCCACTGATTATTTACTAAATAGAGCATATTTATTATTATTATTATTATTATTTTTATTTGATGAAAAGAGCAAAGTTGATTACTTAGAGCTGCAATCAATATCAGGTCCGAACTGTACTCGCAGTCATTAACTGCAGGAACTACTTAATAAACAGCTATGCTTTGGAATAAATTGCTCTCACAGCAGTCACTTCCAAACTTTTTCCAGAGCAGCACAGTTTTTAAGAGAAAGCAGGTAAAGAAAGTGCTTTTAGGATGATCACTTATAATTTAAGATAAAAACAAACAAAAAGAAACATTCTTGAAATACTGATTGTCAAACTCATAACAGTACAATGACAGCTCTTTTAAAGTTAATACATTTTTATTTTATTTTTTTACTTTGTCTCACTTTGTGGATTAAAGCTGATTCTGATAGTTATCCTTATGACCCTCTGATGTATTTATCCCTTTCTCCAAATGACTACAGCCCCATAAATGCTCAGCGTAAATATCTTTATTAGGTTAAAAGTGAGCAAATGGCCAGAACTTTCTCCAGTTGAACAAATACAAAACAGAAGTCCTTGCAATCAAGACAAAAGTTGAGGTTCTTCAGATGAACGTTTACCTTAGATCTAAGACTGAAAATCAAGTTAAGAATTTCAGGGCTGGTTCTGAAATCTAATATGAACTTAATTGGTCACGTAAGAGCAATAACTAAATCCTCTTATTATCTTCTCTGAAACATTTCAGAGATTAGATGCACTCATAATCTAAAGAAACCTGCTCATGCTTTTATCACCTGTAAGCTGGGCTATTGTGATCTTCTCCAAACTGATCTCCCCTAAAATATCATTACATAGAAGCAGCTTGTTCTGAATACCTATTGCCAGTCCTCAGGTTTCTACACTGACAGTCAGTGACAATAAGAGTAGATTTTAAAGTGCTGCTGCTTGTCTGAACATAACAGATCTGCTTACTTTAGACAAGCCAAAGAGAACTCTCAGATCATTAGGTTCAAATGAGTTAGAACTACCACAGGTTTGCACCAAACACGGTCTGATTTTAGTTACCAAGCTGCCAGCAGAAGGAACCAGCTTCCAGAGAAGAGAATAAAGGAGACTAAAACACATTTTTTGCAAGTGACGTATAGAAAAGATCTGTCTGTCTACAGGATGTCAACACACACAAAGATACTCTAATTAAGTGGATCTTATTAGAAAGTGTGAGCGCATTTGGCGGAAGTAAGTTCCGATCATTCAAGACTAATTAACTGAGGATTGTGGTCAGTAATATTCATTTAAAACAGAAACAGCTTTGTCTTGTTATCAGGCCACACTTTAGTGTCTCGTTTGTTTTTAAAGAGCTCATTTGCCTTAATGAGACTAAACAGATTCGTATAGCTCTTCTATAAATACTCTGTGCACAGTTTTATAATTAAGAACAGATGTCAAGTAATGTAGCCTAATAAACTTCACCAAATTGTATAAAATGTGTCTTAACCTAACACAAATGCATCTAAAAGCTTTAACATACTTTCAAATAAATTTTTATCATAGGTGTACAAAAAAATGAATCATTGGATCAACATAATAAAATGATGACACACATTTCCACACAATTTATACATTTTAAACAACCTTATTTCGATTAGATTGAATGAAATTGAACAACTCTATATAATCCAATGAGATCAAATAATTTCAAATCAAATTATGTTATGCATTTGACGTGTACAAAATTTAATCTAGTTGGATCAACTTAATATAACTATAGCTCAAAACTGAATTGTTATCTCAACGTATTTTAGGCAGATTGAGCCAATAAGATCAAATCATTTTAATTTGACTTATCTTGAGCAATTAACTTGTACACAATTTACTTTTATTGAATCAACAAAGTATAATTGACACACTATTTCCTCACAATTGATTTATGCCTTCATAACAGATTTTAGACTGAATGAACCACAGAGATAAATTCACACTGATCCAAAATATTTTCACCAAACAGCATTTTAATCTACAATTAAACACAATACTCTCAATGAAAATGTGTTCAGTTTTTATTACAATTTCAAACCACCAAGCTAACTTTGAAGAGCTAGCAGCTGTGTGTCAGGTGCTCTGGTGGACACTTTAATAAGTTAATATATTTAAAATAACTACACTGCAAAAAATGAATTTTAAGCAAAGCTGAAAATGCTTTAAATCAGATTGAAAATCTTGATTTTCTTATTTTAGGAAGAATTTTCTAATTTAAACCTTTTGGGTATAAATTACTTTGCTTATTTTGAGAAAATAACACTTATATTTTCTTGAGGAGAAAAAAAATCTTATTCTGGTCATTTATGTTCTTGAATTAAGAAACTATGTGAAAGAAGTTGCTGATTTTGCCACTGATCTTAAAACAAGAATCTTAAAACAAGAATTTTGGACTCAACATATTCTTATATCAAGAATGTTACTGATATTTTATTTTAAGAAATCAATATTAAATGCTGGTTACAAGCATGCATCTTGGAACAAGAAAACAAATCTTAAATCTAGTTCTAGTCTAGATCAAGTAAATGTAAGAACATTTGATTTCTTGAAATAAGACTCAAATGTATGTGAAAAAAAAATAAGAAAAAGGATCTACACCGTAAATAAATCATCAATACCCCAAACCTTAAAACACCCTCCAGTTGTGTTCTAACTTTGATGGAAGAGATCTGTACTTCAAAAAAGCACTCTTGAAACAAAAAAAAAAAACCTCAAATATAGAGGAACTCTTCCTAGATCAAGCAAAAAATTCTGCTAATGGGGTGAGCAAATTTCAGTTGGTGAGAATTTTTAAAATGAGCAAAAACTTCTAGCTGGTAACATAAGCTGTTGGATCTTAAAAAAATACTAAAACTCTTTCCAAGCTGTAAAAACGTATTGAAACTAGAATATTTCAACTTGTATCTAGTCACTAGTGGTCTACTAGACAACTAGACAATCTGTCTTAAAACTAGAATGTTTTCTCTTTTAGTGTTATATAGCTTATCAGAAGCAAAATAATTTGTCAGCACTGATAGCGTAGCGGTCAGAGCGCTGACTTGAGGCCCTGAGACCACTAGGGTTGGGTGTTCGAATCCAGCTCTGGTCCTTTACCGATCTACTCCCCAGAGCTCTACTAAATGTTCTTCCACTCTCATACCTGAACTGTACTACCTAAAAATGCATCAATAGGCCTATATAATATAATTAGTTAAAATTGTAAGCTAGAATTTCTAGTTTTAAGAACCCATACTCTACTTTAAGAACTAAAATTAAGCACAAACTTTCTTAATTTAAGGTCGTATATACTTATTTTAATACTAAATTTTCTAAGTTAGTCTTAAATAAAAGAGAACATTCTAGTTTTAAGACCACTAGAGACTAGATACAAGTTGAAATATTCTAGTTTCAGTGCAGTTTTACAACTTGTAAAGACTTGTTTTGAGAGTTTTTGTCTATTTATCAGCTAGACTTTTTTTCTAATTTTAAGAAATCTTGCCAAGTCAAAGTTGCTTACCCCATTGGCAGATTTTTTTGCTTGATATAGGAAGAGTTTAACTTTATTTGAGGGTTTTTTTTTCTTGTTCCAAGAGTGCATTTTTTGCAGTGTACATTTTGTGTTTGTAAGTAATTTGCTTTCTGTTCAAACACATTTTTATTTTATTTGCTCCCTCTCTTGTCTGATGCTTGGAGAATGAACTAGATCACCAAGAGCTTGGATTAGCAACAATATAACAATTTAGGTCCTACTTTGAAAATTTCAAGTAAGATGTGGCTGAAGCTTCTTGTGTTTGCTTTTGGTAATGCTAACTTTTGTCAACTGAAGAGTGTGCTTTACAAGTACAGAAGCAAATAGCAGGAGGATTTTGATTAATTATGAAGCAGCTTGTTACATAAATGTAATACAAATGTTGCTAATGTAATATATTTCACAAAGGAAACATTCTATTAAAACTATATATGTGTATTAAAACCCTGTAGCAATTTGCAGTATTATGTAATTGTGAATCGAGATATGCTGGTCAAGAAATGGTTTGTTCATTTTTTTGAGAGAACTATAGGAGTTTTATGTCAATCCTGTGGTGGGCCACACATTTCTGAAATCACTGCTTCATGAATGACCTTTTGTGCAACAGAAACCCCAGTAAATAGCTCGCCTGAGTTACATCTTATCTTTGAGGAATATCTTGCTGACCTACTAAACTGAGCCCCATAATCAGTTAAATATAATTGCATATTGTTCATCCTTTTTTACTTCAAAATCCCAAGCTGAAAAAAAGATTTGCTGTGTTTAACAAAGAACTTGTTGTAATAAATCAGAGACACTGACAAGACGATGGACCGCTGAATGACCAGCAAGCTTCTGACATCTTTTCACACTTCTCAAGTCTCTTTGAGGCAGCAGTGGCTCAGGCCATACCAATGAAATCATCTGTGTGGGCACACTCAAGCTCTTTCAGAAAAAAAACATCTATGTTTTGATTGTTTGGAATTCAAAATTGGACGGGGTTGGATAACTTTTGCAAATGCCAGCATATTGTAAAGGTCTTCAGCCACTGTTGAAAGAACAAAATAATGAATGGGAAGGAAAGTAAGAGTTCATTTACTGAGCTAAAAAAGCCCTCAGTGGGTACCAAAACATTGCAAATGGAACACAATCGACTCCTAACCTCCATGGGTCTCTATTCAGACATAAAGCTGAACAGTGTGTTGCCTATATCCATTCGTTTGAGTCTGAATTTCCTTGAATTAATAAAACATTTGCCCCTATAAAAGCTGTGTACCTTCACTGAACCATGAAAAAGCTTGTGATCTCCCAGGTGGGACATTATTTGACAAATATCCGCCGTCATATTAACATTTCAGGAATGGTTTGTTGAACTTTCAAGAAAATTAAGCCATTCAGAATGAATGAGAAACAGTGTCTCAGAGGCAGAACATTTATGGCCCTATTGTGTGGTATTGGTTTGAGTGTTTTTGTCAACGCAGTCTGGCTAGTTGCAAATGAGGTTTCCATCAGCTCTACGGGACAGGAGCAGTCAGTCACTCTCTGCTTCATAATCTCCCTCCTGGGCACTCATGGCTTCCACAGTATTAACAGGTTCTGACAGCTCATTGGTAATGGTTTCCATGTGTTTCATACTTCAACTTGAAAAATGGCTAAACAGTTCACAAATTAGGTTTTCATTGTACACCTTCTACCTAAACATACATATGTAAACCCCAACTACAATAAAGCTGCATAAGCCAAACACATGAATTTAAGGCACACATGGTGAACACATTCTCATATACATTTTGATCTTCAAATAAAGGGCATTTAAGCTCAAGGATATCACACTTTTTGGTGGGAGTTCATCAGAATGAGAGGATTTGGCCGCTCCATGCATTGAACAATGATGTCATGAACATGCAAATGAACATCTTGTCATGAACATGCAAATCGGCACCCTTAGAATTCTGTCAGAAAATACAATTCACTTACACTTCAAACCAGTTTGTATGGAGAAATTGAGACTTCAAACTTTATGTCGAACTAAGGTTGGAGAAAATAAAGAAGTGTAAAGAGGAGAAAGATAAAGTGAATGAACACAGACTATTTCAAGGCTTCAAGTCCATCCTCAGAGATCTTAATGTGTCCAATTTACAGGTTTACAGCTCAAGGCACTGCAGCTACCCAGCTTGGACAGAAGAGCAAAATGTATAAAAGAACCCAGATAAACTTCCAAATGACTTCAAGCTGATCTGCTGACACAGGGTACAAATGGTGTCCGCACATAATATATATCAACAACCAAATGAACTGGAATGCTTTGGTAGGAGATCCAGAAAAACACATTGACAAAAAAAAAGAATCATTCTGGAAGAAATTTTTCTGAACTCTGCAATTAAAAAGAGCCCATGATGTTCTGTTTTGCAGAATTTCATGGGACTGTTTACAGAAAAATACATTCAAACAAAAGAACATCGTCACTACAGTCAAACATAGTGGAGATTTAATGTTATGATATGTTTTGGATTTTCTTTGCATACACTGGCACTGACTGTTTTGTCTGTGTGAGTGAGTAATTTGGTGGCGGATGTTGTTGCCTATGTCAGAAAGCTGCCTCTCCACCACAGGTCCAACAGCTGGACAATGAGCTGAAACACTCAGAAATGGTTTCAAACACAGCACTGAAGAGTTCTGAAATGGGCACCAATGAGTCCAGATCCAAATCCCACCTGTGGAGAGATCTCTAAACAGCATTTTTAGAGATGGCATACTTTGAATGTGAACGAAGCAGTTGGCACAAGAGAAGTGGTCCAAAAATTCAGCAGAGCGGTACCTATATCAACAATTTCCTTTTTTAACTACTCCAAATCTGTTGGTAGATGTCAAGATCAACTTTCTGCGCAATATCAAATAACTTGTCAGGGTTGTGTTTGGGTTTTGCCCTTTTGGTTTTTATTCTTGTCTAATCTTTTTGTTTTTTGTCATTATAGAGGATGGGTTTATTTCTTTGCAGTTTGTAGATTCACTCCTGTCTTGTTCACTGTCTTGATTGTTTTTAACGTGTGTCTAATTAACCCGGTTAAGTTGAGTTGAGTCACCTGTGTCTGTTCTCGTTTAGGTTAATTGTCTTTTTTTTATAAGACCCCTTATTCTTTTGTTCAGTATTGCTGCATTGTTTGTCACACCTTTCTGGCTGTTGAATGTATTTAATGTCGTTGTAGTATTTTATCTTACTCTCATCTGTTCACGTTAGTTATTGGAGGTTTTCCCCCTCGTGGGTTATTTTGTGTTGTTGTTTTCTATTTAATATTAAAGAGACTGACGGAACTTCTGGTTATTATGCGTTTGGGTCTTCTATTACTCTTCTCTTATGAGGATCGTGACATAACTGTTCACGATGACTTTTGTTTTCAGTCTGGCAGTTTATCATAGGATTTTAAATTGTCTGTAGGAGAAATCTGAACAGGACATTAGACCATCCTGCAATGCTAAATAATGTTCTAGGTCAAATGTAAAAGTTTCTAGAATAAGTTCAACCTTGATTTTTACCATAAAATTGTTTCTAGTAATGTTTTATTCCTACATTTATTTCATCATGTTTATTAAAACCATAAACATAACGTAATAACACTTTCTATTTACTAATCTGTTAATTAAAGACACGCTTTGTGAATTTTAAAATTTGCCTTGCATTTCCAAAGCAAACATTCACCATTGTTTACTAACCAACCGGGTGGGACCAAGAGTTTGACTGTGTGTTAACGACTGATAACGGATACTGACACATGAAGACATTGTGGAAATTAAACTACTCAGATTTTGGAAAAAAACCAATAATTGACATAATAAAGAAAATAATGCTTGGGGTTTTAATAAAACACAAAACTGAAAAGTTCAGAAGTCAAGAAACACACATTCACAAATCTTATAGACATAAAATGAAAATGCACGTACCACAAAAAAATAAAAAAATTAATGCAACTCACTCAGGTTTTACTATGTTAAGAACCTCTTGAGGAACATCCTGTATTTATTGCAAAGATCATAATGAAAAACTGCAGCTTTTTTCATTGTTGTTCACAAAATGTGTGTTTGTTCAAGTGAAGTGAAATAAGGTTTTGCTAAAAGATAGCTTGCAAGTTCACAAAACAAAACGAGTTTACAAGAGCAACGTTGTATATTAATTGGTTTCTTACTTTGGAATCAAAGTACAACCGAATAGACAGTCACCACTCTATGTCAACAGTTATTGTTTGTAGGCTGCAAATGTGTCACAGCTTTTAAATTAAACGAAATTCTATCAATGGGGTCTGGGGTTTATCAGAACAAAGCGTTCATTACTTTTGAGGTAAGAATTGTCTATCATTTGAGCCTTACGTTCACTGCCCAGTATCTACATCAGGGCCATGCCTCCAGGGACACACTCTCTGACCCCTTTTGCTCTGTGAAGAAGGAGCTATTCTTGTTGTGTGGTATTTCTCACAGTGGGACATTCTGCCAGGATATTTGGAAGTAGACCGGGACAGTCTCCTGTGTGGCGGCTGGCTGGCCAATGCTGCTGAGACCCAGCTGGCTTCGAGCTGCCAGCTGTTTCCAGAGGTTATTCCTCACAGACACAGCCCCAGGTGTCCTTGCCTTATGCAATTCCCTGTTCTTTCATCCAAACAGGATGGTTAACATCTATTACAGCCTCTTTCAATAAAAAAGACTTCCAGACCGTCAGTAACAGACTGCACAATTCCAAAACAGTCAGTAAGCAGATTAAAAGGGTTTTAAGGGTTTTGAAAAATTAAGACAGCAACCAATATATGGTTCATAAATAGCTTGTAATATGTACAAATCAATAACTAATGATTAACAAAAGCTAAACTAGTCAATAATTACTAGCTAATGTTCTGAAATTTGTAATATGTTTATTACTATGAAAAAGTACAAATATAAAATTTTGTGAAAAATGTTCAGAACTCCTACACTGAAAAAAGTAAGTGTTAGGATTACTTAATTGAATTGGGCAAACTCGTTGTCTTAGTTCAATTAAATAATTGCAACTTGCAATTACTTAATTTAATAAAGGAAACGAGTTTGCACAATTCAATTAAGTAAACCTAACAAATTACTTTTTTCAGTGTATACTACATAGATTCATTTAGTCAATTAAAATTATTTTTTATGTTTTTTTCTTGAAAATATGATGTTGATAGCTTGTAGACAATGAAAAGCAAACGTTTCTACATAAGTCAGTAAACAACAATTTGTCTTGCAAATTAGATAGCTCAGGAAGCATTTAATTTCACAGTCTGAAGGAGCAGCCTACACATTATAGGAAAGACTTTTTACTTTACCAATATTAAGATTCCGAGTCAGTGACACCCCCGCACGAGCAGCGTAGGGCATCAAAATTATATTGCTAAAGGAGCTGTTTGCCCACACAGCGTGCATTATTCAGTGGTGTAGAGTACTTGAGTAAATGTATTTTGTTATAAAAAGTTCTTTTTTTTTTATTTGGCTAGTTTACTTATACTGGGCATTAAAAACATAAGAAACTCAAATACTTTTGTGATTGAATATCTGTACTCTTTTCCTCCACAACACTATACTTAGAGTTATAATAGAGAATAATTTCTTGGGCAGAGGAGGCAACAACATCTGCGGGGTGCTGAAAGCAGAGGCGGCACTTGTCGATTCCCCTGGCCCTAAATGGCTGGGTAACTTTGAAACTTATAGCAGTGACTCTTACAATCACAGAAACATGGAGAAGTGCTAGCATGTAGAGTTCTGATGTTTACAATGCTTCATTTTTAGTAAACAAGTTTTTTTTATGTATGAAATGTGTTCTGCGGAAGTACACTGATAAACAATTTAAAGAAGATAAATAAAGCAATACATTATTAATGCTGGAAATGTTAAACTTTATTTTATTCTGTAAATTGAGTGTAGACTTTCACACAGTCTTATCTTTTGTGTTGTAACCTTAAAAAACTTTCGCTGCAGTCTGTGTCCAAGCACATTAATAGAGGTGCGAAGGAAAAGATGTGGTAGAAAAAATGTACAAGCAAAACCCATTCAAAAGTTCCTTGTGTTTACATTTACATTACATTTATGCGTTTAGCAGGCACTTTTGTCCAAAGTGACTTACTGTAGGGGAGAGGCAATATGCAATTTGTTACAAAGTCAAAGGCTAACTCAGGTCACTCATAGTAGAAGTAGTATCAGCAAATCAATCAACTACAGCAGAAAGAAAATGAAGAGGAGAAGGAATCTTTTTCTTCATAGTAAGCGTTCCCTGAAGAGAAGAGTTTTCAGTTGCTTTTTAAAAGCTGTTAGTGTTGCTGCTTTCCTGACTGGATCAGGGAGTTTGTTCCACCAGCCAGGGACATTGAGAGAGAAGGTTCTGCTAAGAGATTTCTTCTGCCTTTGACTCACGAGACGCTGTTCATTCTCTGAGTGGCAGGCCTCTGGGGGGCATGTAGGAGTGTAGGAGCTTGTGGAGGTACACAGGGGTGATTTGGAGATGGGTTTTGAGATGGCCAGCATCAGTGATTTGAACTTAACATGAGCTGCGATGGGAGTGATGAAGAGGGGAGTACATGAGCTCCCTTTGGTTCCTTGAAGATAAAACAAGCTGCAGAGTTTTGGATCATATGCAAAGGTTTGAGCGCATTTGTCAAGCTCTTGAAGAAGAGACTATTTCAGGAGCTTCTTTACTTGGCTAAAGACTAGACTGGACTGCTGCGGAGTGGTCCAAACTTATGTTCTCTAATGAAAATATTTTTAAAGTTAAAAAAAAAGTGTATAATCTTTTTTTTAAAACCAAGAGCGCAGAGTCTGAAGGACGAGAGGAGAGGCAGAGGTATTCTTATTTCTTGAGACCCAGTAGAACACTTGCACAGTTAATGATGGATTGGGATGCCATGTCATCTGCTGGTATCGGTCCATTGTGTTTTCTGAGGTCCAAGGTCAAAGCAGCCATCTACCAGAACGTTTTAAAGCATGCAATACTTCCTGCTGCTGACCAACTTTAAGGAGTAAAATTCCTCAGTGATTACATAGGTGCGTTAGTGTTCAGCTCGTATTTGTAAAAGAAACTGGGTGTTTGCAGGGAGCATCATTAAAAGTTATTACAAATGCTGCTAACATGTTTTAGCTTGTCATCAAGAAAACATTCAAGCAGTTGAAATATTGTTCTCACAGGAAGATTTTAGCACATTTAACTGCAATGGTGTTGCAAGGTGTTCAACTGTTTTAGTACATTACTATACAAAATTGCAACAACGGTACTTGCTAAAAAACATGTTCAGTCAATTTCTTTCTTAAAGAAGTAAGATAATTTTTTTAATTATATAATATTATTTGACTTGATGAAATGTATTATGTAAGCCAGCACAAATATTTGTTAGGACTGAACGAATTTGTTCAATACATAAAATTACAACTATATAGAAATTAAATGTTTTCAAGCTAAAGCACCCCATTCTCAAACACATTGTTTGTGTTTTCATTTTAAATACTTTACTGGGTTTTGATTTTTTTTTTATTTGACTTCTAACTGTTTTTTTATCATTATACTATATGGTGTGAAGCACTTTGTTGTTCTAGAAAATATTTTGGGCTGAGTCAGGATTTTTGTGGTGATTGGTGGAGCAAAAGTTTCCTGTATCCTTATGAAACTTGTGAAGCATAAAGACATTGTGGAAATTTGTCTGTGGCGATGTGTTTAATGCAGTCGTTGTATACAATGGCTGTTGGTTTTAGGCAAAGTTTCAAACATCACTCTTATAACCTTTTGCATATTATATACTTATTGAGTTCCTAGCGATTTTAATGCAAGTAAAGGTCACTGCCACCGGCATTTAAATGTTTAACTTCTCTATGTCAGTCTTTGCTGTCCGACACCAGTCCGAGTTAAGGTTCAACTTACTTGGATGTAAGGGGAAGAGTTAAATTAGTTGGCTAACTTAAAAAAAAGACTACTCAAAGGAACATGTATGTGTGCGTGCATGCGTGCCTGCATGCGTGTCAACAAACGATGACCAAAAGGGGAAAATGTACAACATATATAACCCTAACTGATCTGGCAAACCAACAAATCTGAAGTCTCATATTTCGTGGAAGATGTTATTTTGTTAAAAATTATAGTTGTGTTAAATATGTTGGGGTTAGAAAATTATATATCGCATAGGCCTTCTTTACAATGTTGGTACAAATCCATGTAAAGACTGTGTTGTTTGTAAGCACAAAACAAATGAAATTTTTTTTTACTTATGAAATGAAACTTATGGAAATGAAAAGTATGGTTTTGATGAGTGTATTGTGGCACCTCAAATAAGCTTAAAGGTGATAGAAGATCATCTACGCTACCTGAATGTAGTTTAACTTCGAGAAGAGACTATTTGAAACCCCATCAGAAAAAAAATATTAAAAACCTATTTTTTATGTGGGAATGATTAAAAAAGATTCTTGAAAATGCCAATAACAGGTAATTTTCCAGTCAATTCTTAATTTAACCTGAATCTCAAATTTACAGCTCACAAAACTGTCTTTTGTGCAAATATATTTTTTTACATACAGAAAAAAGCTCAATTTTGACCATCTTGACTTTTTGTTCATTATTTTAACACTGATTTAATCTCTACGTATGTGTTGCAAACAGAAGAGATTTAAAGATTTTCTGATCTAATTTTAACTCCAAAACATCTATTACATAGAGTAAACCCAAGCAAGAAAGATGACTCCAAATAGCATTAAACATTTCAAGTTTATTTGTAATCTTCGAAGCCAGAAGTTTCCTGATCTGTCATTGCATTCATTTTGCTTGGGCAACATCCATATTTCTGCTTTATTTAGTGTCTGCGCCAATGAATGTTGACTTTATTTGGCAGAAGTGTTTGATGAGGGAGGCACAGAGCGATTGTCAATAACATCATCTGTGAAGAGAGGAAAGCAAAAGTGAGAGCTCCTCGATGTCTTCCACAAACAGAGGGTGAGAGTATTAAAAACTGCAGCGTTATGACAAGAGCTATAAAATGGGATTGACAGGATTTCTGTATATTCTGCAACATGGTGCATCATCCTCACATAAAATAAAAAAAAACCATTGGGAAAATCCAGCAGATAAAATCTAAGCCACTGTTTCTTACAACAGATATTATTAGTGAGATAGGCAAAGCAACTGACAGGTCAATAAGTAATTATTACTAACTCTTGGTATGTTTCGTTCACAGCTCAGTAGAAGTAAATGTCAGTTAGAGTCTGAATATTTTGGAATAATGTTATCAAATGACCAGATTTCATTCAGGGCAAAATGGGGTTAAAAAAGTGGGTATATTGGTGACAGTCCAAATAGAAAAACACACCTCACATTGTCCAAAACAACATTTTCCATCAAAAATTTACTTTGAAATGTTAATAGTCTAACACAGTAGTTTTTTTCATCAAGTACCACCTCAAAAAAAAAATGTGGCACTCCACTTACCACCACAATGAGCAACATTAAAATATACGAGTACAGTATAGCCACAGCGTGTAGGCCTTTCTGTTCAGCTACAGTTAACAAAATATTTTACCATTTTATTCATTTTAGCAGCAGTATGCAGTTTGAACAATCTAATGATATTTTTTTAAGTATAAAGTTTTATGGCAAAATATTTAAAAGTATAAGTTTGATGGCTTTTTTTTACGTCTCTCTCTCTCGCTCTCTCTCCTTTCATTTATATTTACATTTACGCATTTGCCAGACACTTTTGTCCAACGCGACTTATAGTTGGGGTGGAGACAATATGCAATTTGTTACAAAGTCAACATATATTTAAGTTTACTAATCACTCAACCATAGCAGGAAGAAAATTAAGAGAGAAAAGGAAAAAATTATTTTTTTTTATAGTAAGTGTTCCCTGAAGAGACGAGTTTTCAGTTAGTGTTAACTGAAAGTTAACTGTCAGTGCTCGAGAGTTCTGTTAGTGTTGCTGCTTTTCTGGCGGGATCAAGGAGTTTGTTCCACCAGCCAGGAACAGTGAGAGAGAAGGTTCTGCTTAGAGATTTTCTGCCTTTATGGGACGGAACGCTGTTCTTTCTCAGTTATGTTTTAGTTACATATTAGTTAAATTTTAGCTCTGTTCCTTTGTCACTAATGTAAGTGAAATAAATATAAATATATGAGCTTTTTGGGGTTTTTATAGTTACCCTGCGTGCATTATTTTGAAATACGGGGTGTGAATACAACAAAACAATGAGGGAGCACACTGGGGCAATGACAACAACCATGGAATACAACTGCGGCTAATGTAACAGAACTGAAACAGACACAGACTCTGACAGTAATATATTTAGGTTAGATGAACCATATTAAAAGCTAGACGTTCCAGAAAATATGCCCTGGGATGCTCAAGCACAACACAGTCACAGCAAACACTCATTAAAATGTCTAAAGAGATGTAAATTCACAGCTTCATACTACTCTAGGTGGATTGTTTTACAGAAGTGCTTTGAAAACTAGTGTGTTCTGCCTTTACTCATCCAGTTAAACATAATGTCTTCCTTTTTGGAGCTAGTCCCAATATTGTTTTAACCTCACAAATCAAGCCAAAGAAATATTAACTAAACGTCTGATGAGTTTGGTACACTTGACTAGCAACACTTCAAGTTGGTTGAATTTGTCTGCATTTCCAAAACTGAGTATCATGTTTATTTGTGCCATCATACAATGTAGAAAAAAAGTATTTTCTTAGCTGTGTGCCCTCTCATATTGATTATGATACTGTTATTCTATTCTTGTAACTTCTATTTTACTTCTATTCTATTCTTCTATTCTTGTGTTATCTCTTGTCTTTTTTTTGTCTTCTTTATGACTATCTAGCATAGCAACACTATGCTATGCTAAACAACATAGTATTGATTTTCGTATTGGTCTTGGTCAAAGAAATCATTAACACCTTCCCTGAAGGCCTGGCATGCAAGCATTGTACCGATGTAACTTGTGTTTTGTTTGACAGTCAACATAATCCCTGCAAATGGTTTTAAAAAGCTTGCAAACAGTCTGTGCCCTTGTTCTCTGAAGCCAATGTAAGAAATGTAAAAAAATTTCACAGCGCCTGCATGTGTCTTGGGTGTTTCTATTCTATTATTCATTAAGAAACACATGATGCAGGGTGTGAATTTGTACACTCACTTTGCTCATCAACAGTAAAACAAGATTCAGTTTGAATACAGTTTGAACATCTTGAAACACAATGACCTATACAATGAAAATAAAAGATTATGTTTGATTACCTTGAAGTGATCAACAATGAGCGTCACGGTGGCGTAGTGGGTAGCACAGTCGGTAGCACAGTCATCTCACAGCAAGAAGGTCGCTGGTTCGAGCCTCGGCTGGGTCGGTTGGCATTTCTGTGTGGAGTTTGCATGTTCTCCCCGTGATCGTGTGGGTTTTCTCCGGTTTCCCCACAAGTCCAAAGACATGCAGTATAAGTGAATTGAGAAAAAACAATTGGCCATAGAGTATGAATGTGAATGAGTGTGTGTGAATGTTTCCCAGTGATGGGTTGCGGCTGGAAGGGCATCTGCCGCGTAAAACATATGCCAGAGAGTTGGTGGTTTATTCTGCTGTGGCGACCCCGAAAGGGAAGAAAGCCGACATGAAGATGAATGAATGCTCAACAATGGTTGGATGATCAATGCTCTTAGGACAATGTTCAACCCTCCGTTAATGAGCTTGGCTTGTTCAATCCAACCTGACAAACTGAAAACTTTAGTTTGAAAAAAGTCAGGGCACTGAAATTCACTTTTCACATTTTACTGTTTCTACAGTGTACCCATTAAAAATAACATCCACCAGGTTTGGACTGCATGGTGAAGTGTCCATCGGACAAAAGCCAGGCATTGATCTGAGTTTGATTCAATATAGCTTTACAATCCCTGCAAACTTCATCCAACAAACCCATTCACACAGAGATGGATACTTTCCTGACTGCTGCCTGCCAGCTATTTAGGATGGATTTAAAAGCCTGAAAACTATTTTTATTGCCAGTCTATGAAAGCTATTCAACAAGTGACACTTCACTGACTACAGCCATCATTGTTCCAGACTTTTTAGATGGATTTCAAAAGAATAGACTTCAAATGTGCCTTCCAATAACAGCCTCTGCTAGCCAGACTGTGAAAGTTGAGGAAATAAATGAACACTGCAGTGAGTTTAGGAAGACCTACAGGTAGATGTATGATGACTCATGCACTAAAAATGCCATTTCTGCTCAAACTTAGAACAGAAACAAATTGCATGCACTGTTCTTTGTTTAACTACCAGTGTATGCACATGTAAATCTATAATGTTTTGTTTATCTTTTTTTAACATACTGTATGTATTAATGATAATAAATATTCCTCAATATCCACAATAGTCATAAACAATACATAGCTACCGCAGGCACATTTTGTAACATGTGACCCTAGCAAAACTATGTAGCAGGAAAGGAAACCTGAAAATGAAAACAATAAAAAGTGGCTTCGGTCTGTCACTCAGAAAGATTGAGCAGTTAGCAAAGCTCTCTCCCTTTTCAGAGAAGTTTAGCTCAGTTTCAGTCTACGTTTTGCTTGATTCTTTTAAGTTACATTACAAGGGCACAGATTATGCCATTTTCACATTACGTAAAATCAATCTACTAGGTCCCCTGAATTTAGCTCAGTTTCAGTTCAAAATACTGTTGAACGTTTTTACTATAGTTTTTATAAAAAAGTCTTATTTTGGGGCATATCTGATTTATGCTGTTTTAAAGTTGCCATATCACGTCCTTTTAAAATAATTTAAAAGAACAAGAACATCACTGCACCCTAATAACTTTCAAAAGGCAATATTTATTGTGAAAGTGCCTTTGAATTAACTGAATTTTTTGTGCTCCACCTGAGTCATGTACACCCCCCCATCCCCCATCCATTTCCGATGAATACATTCATGTTTTGATAACACTTTTGGCCCATACATCTGAAAACCCAATTTCTTTTCATAGTTTAGTCAACATGCTTTATGGGTTTCAAACTATAGATGATGTTAACTAGATTTAGGGTTTATTTGGATTTGCATCATGTCATGCTATATTAGACTGTTTCAAGTGGTTCCACATTGTTTGGATTGGTCAGCTGAGGAGTTGGTGTAAAAGGCTATTCAAGCACTTGTAGCAAGTCATCATAACATTGACAAATTAAAACATGAGAAAGAATAATGCTTAATATTTTTATGTTGCGAAAAGTCATGGCCTTTCTCGCCACAGAGAAAAGTTTATTTACCAACTTGCTCCGTTGCCATGTGAAGGAGGCTGACAAATTAGGAGTTTGTGAGGGTCAGTTCGGTGTGCACCATGACTTGGATATTATGGACAATCGCAGCTTGGTGTTCGAGAGCCTGTGTCTTGGCCCCAATACTCCAAATGGAGCTAGTGAATGCTTAATTTGCTGTTACCAATTGTTCCATGAATTTGTTTTACAAAATCTACAGTAGTCATTAACAGGCATCTTGAATGGCTTGGCTTTACTTTGTTTGCAGTCAAGTGTACGCCTCACATTACTTCCGAAAATTATTCTATTTCCCCGGGCATTGCAGACGTCATAACGAGACAATAGCAATTGGGAAAGGCAGATCAAACTCTGGCAGAGTCCCCACCTCAAGGAGGAAAACAAAATGCAATGGCTCAGTTCCAGACCCTCTGCATGAAAAGATATGTTCAGTTTTTTCTTCTGACATCCACTCAGTCGTTTAAGAGGACGTGAGCTGCCCATTCTGGATCTGATTAAAATCTATGATTTAAGAACTCCACTTATACTGTAGATGGAAGTGTCTAGCAGCAGACATCCAATAGACATGCCATCTCAGCTAAACATATGATCAATATGCAACACATGCAATCTCAAAAAGGGTCTCTTTGCAACAAAAAATTGTTTTTTTGACTGGTCAAACGCACACAAACATACAGTTTATTTCTTGAATTAGTTGCTAGAAATCATTGTCTTAAACCGCAATAATTCAACCTTCCACTAATACCAAGAAAAGCGACCATCCTTTAGCCCCGAAGTCAGTCCAGTAAATGAAAATTGCACAGAATAAAGAAACACTAAGATGCAGTGCTAAGAACATATGTAATAGATTACACATGTGCAGTTTAGACTGCGTATTTGAAACACTGAAAGTATTGTATGACTATGGATTTTATGAGAACGTGGCTAACTGATTTAAATGACGTTAATCATCAGATTAGCATAAGTTCGGGAGGAGCTTGGCTGATAATTGACTAATCATATGGTCTCCTACCCTTGTTATCTCCAGTATATAAGACACGACCAAAGAGCTAACATCTACATCATGCAAGCTATCCCTCCTTCCACCCTTTCAACACTCAACATGCATGTTTCACTTCTCACTTTGTGTAGGACAGTTTAAAGTGCGGTAAGAGTTGAAAATTTAAGGGGAGGTGGGGGTATTCTCCGGGCCCAGGTTGTTCAACGGTCCAGACTTGCACTTGGACAATTTGCCTAGTACGCTTCTCCATTTCTCGCCAACCACACTTGCGATACTAGGCAATTATGAGCAGAGTAAACTTGCGAATTACAAATGTGCTAAAATAGCTTCAAATGTTTTGTTTGGTTTAGTTTTTTCCTAAAAAATTCACATGTTAATCATTGGTGATGGGCAGATAACAGCGGCTTGTGTTGGTTCACGATGCATTCCTTCTGTAAGATCTGTATGTGGAGGTTGTCAGCTTTTGCATTTAATATAGTTATTTTGTAACGTACAACAAATTACTAACAATTATTAACTAAAAATACATTTTTACCAATTATTATTATATCAGATTTTTGTCTTCAAACCATGCTCATGGTGTTGATAAAGCTTTGACATGTACATTCACTGACCATAAAAGAAACAAAGCTACTACGTCTACATTAATAAAAATGTCTTGAATTAATACTGTTACAACAGTGTGTTCCCAGCATTCATGCACACATTTATGCTCAAACACCTTTTAAAGCCTGATTCTTCATAATAGGTGCCCTTTAATAAAATAAACAGCAGGGAATACCATATTTTGTGATGTAATGTGGGAAAGTATGGAAAAAAAATCAATAGTAATAAACTCTAAATGAAATCTAAATTAACTTTATACATCGCTAGATAGCCTGATTTTTAAGACAAATCTCCCATCAAAATATAATTTTTAAAGTTATGGCAAAATGTTGAATCTGTAACATGTGACAGAGGTGAAATTCAATCATGACTGTGGTCATCTTTTTAGCCAATAGTTAGGATGACTGGCTTTGGCTGCCCCCTTCCCATCTTAAGGATATTTTAAATCTATATATCAACTGAAGCATGTGGAAGAGGAAATTCTGACAAACACAGAAGATACAAACCCCACTCAGAAAGGCCAGACTGGCTTAGTACTACAGAGTGTGCCACTGTTCTGTCAAAAAGATATGATGCATTTGTTGGTTACACCAGCAGGAATGAGGAAAATGGGGATTGACAAGTTATGCCAATACGAGGAGGCAGAGGGAAATGCAAAAGCTGGGTCAATGAGTAGGATGAGAAAGCCTAGAGAGGAGAAAACTCAAATAGAGAGAACCAATAATATGGAGGCAAACAACATCAATTTCTGTGCCACCTATGATCTACTCCCATCACAAAAAAAACCATTCACCAGTGGTATGTTGAGGAAGCCCAATGTAAGACCAACCTTACTTAAGATCAGTACATATGGTGGTACGATTAGCTCCTTAAGAAGCTGGAAACAGCTTAACAATAAAACGAGCACCATCACCTCTGAGGGAGGCCATGAGGGGTCCGACCTTCATTAGAGTGACAAACCAAGATTGATCATCTGCCAACCAGGACAGAAGTTGGACACCTAATGAAGACCCAGGATTGGAAAATGTTAGTGGCTATTGGCCAGCAATTGATCTTTCCACCTGAAATTGCAGTCATATGAAGTAACATGAAGCCGATTACCTTTTCCCCTCAATTTGATGACTACATACTTTCTCTCACGTAGGATAATTTCAGTTTTTTTAGACCGTCATCATTTCATGGGCCATAAAAAGAGAATTTTTATTAATTCACTCCACATTCACACTCTGGCGGTGATAAGCTACCTTGGTAGGCCGCAGCTGCCCTGGGGCAGTCTGACAGGACTAACAATCCAAGCCTAGGGCCTCCTGACCACAACCAAACACACCCCACCAGTCACACACATCCTTACAGGGCAATGTGGTGAAGTGGCTTGCCCAGGGCCACAACGACAGAACGTCCCTAGAAGGTATCAAACAGACAACCTTCCGGTTACAAAACGACCAACTCCACCATCTTTCCTTACTATTTTAAAGATCTGTGATATTTCAGATGATGGAAAAAAAAACTTATCACAAAAAATATACTTTTATTTTGCATAGGCTCTGATATAAAGGTTACAACAGCCAGCCTGCTATAATGTTCCTGTGAGCGTGATGTTGGCTTCCCCACTGTGTTGCCTGAGAAGGAACTAGTGAAGAAATCACACATCAGTCATTTCATCCTCCATGTCGTCCCCTTCAGTTTCACCCTCTCCTTCCACATCCTCTTCATCCTCTGAAGTCAAATCCGCATCATCCAGCTGCGACAGGCATTTGAAACAGGAGCAGGTGAACAAATAGTTCTCCCTGAAACAAGAGAAAAAGAAAAAACCTTTTAAAATAGCTGTAACAGTAGCTGATACACAAACCAAAAAAGGTTATCTTTTACAATTCAGGTATACAGCAGCCTTTCAGTTTTTTTATTAGCTTGACATGAAGTTTACATTGGTTACATTTCTTCTTCTAAAACAGAATTCTCAAGTACATTTTCACAAATTCCAAGGCTGTTATATCTTGTATGATTTGTACTTCAAGCTAGATGAAAATAAAATATAAGAAAACATGTTTTACAGTGTTTGCTAATAAGTAATGAAAAAAAGGGCCAATAGGGTTTGTAGAGAGAAAATTCTTTGGACTTTTCAACCATATTCGACGAAAAGATGCTTCTTAAAAAAGAAAAAAACCCTTCAAACCAATCAATTTGTGTTGAGAAACCTTTTGATCTAAAGTAGGAAAAACCAGTATGAAAAAACTGCCTATTAAAAAGTGCTAATTAAATAAAAAAAAATCACGCTTTATTCTATAATAAATGCTTAATCCATTATATTACAGCTAATGAGTAAAATATGATAGCTTCACTCTGTTAAAGTTATCACCCCACCCCACTTCCAGTTGACTAATCAATTTGTTATTCAGTCACTAATAAGCAATTTTGGGGGGGGGAATTGTGAAAAAGGACACTTTCTAAATGCTTCGGAAATGTAAAGAATTGAAATTGACCAAGAAGAAAGGTCGTTTCCTACATTGCGTTGTTTTAGAGAGAGAGAGAGAGAGAGAAACATGAAAAAAAAACTTCTCTCCTTACTTCTTAAAAAAAAAAAAAAATAAATAAATAAATATATATATATATATATATATATATATATATTTTTTTTTTTCTCTTTCTCCCAAACCATAGTATACATAAAAAAGTACCCGAGCAGTGCCCAATAAAAAAGTATCTGAGCAGTTCCCAGATGTGTACTTTTTCCGATTAGGTTCTGAAGTTGGGCGCTCGACTGGCTGACATTACCCACAATCCACTGCGGTAGGGCAGAAAGAATTTTTTCTTGGACCTAAACAAGCAAGCTCTTCCCGTAATATGACTCAGGTTTAAAGAAGATGCAAAAATAAATAATAGCAATACTATGACTATTTTTAGAATATTTTTATTGAAGAAATATGAAAATATTTAAGTTTTCGCCTTAAGGCCTTAATTTGACATTTTCTTAATAGCAAGTAATATCATATTTAATTGTTAATGTTATTTATTAAAAACTATGTGATAGAAAAAGTGTAATACATTTTTTAAAACAAGTTATTTATTTCCAGTTCACTCCATCACAGGTAGGAGTCACAAAAGATGTTTTAAAGGAACTATGATCTGTGAGAAGGTAAGCTCTCATCTCAGGTATGTTAACTAACATAACCAAGATTATTTGTGCAAATTCAATGTCAATATACAATTTCTGATTTATCTCCAACTCTACCTCCATTACACCAAGTCATCCAGCAATTATTTGCAGCAAGGTGCCACTCTTTTCCTTAATCACAGTATAGCTCAAAGGTAATGAAGACAGTGGACAAAAGGGTGAGTTGGCGATATGCTTGTAGAATAGTTGTAACTTTGTTTTTTCACCTAAGAGGTAACAGGGTAACTCTTTTGTAGTGATAAATGAACTAAAACAATTAGAAGTTAGTTGGAGAAATACCTCAGTTTTGATCAAAAAGTAATGCTATTATGGTGTTCATTGTAAATTGAAGCACTTGTAAAAAATTCTGTGGCACTTCACCTCATCTCAAACCTATGCATACGTATGCGAATGTACATTTTGCACCAGGTTCTTTGCTCTGACCCTACCCCAGTTTTATGCCCCGTAAGTACTCTACACACTTGATCAGAAGAGCTAGCTTTAATTACTTGCACCGATTCGACAGTCAGATGTATGAGCTCCCCTCCGTGTCCATTATTTTGGGGTAGAGGCGTGCACATGTGTCATTTCGTTCTGATTATACGCATGTGTGGGTGTGTGTGACCTTTATTGCTAAGTTTGTCAAGAATGTTCCCCCTCATCACCACCCCTTATCATTTTATCTCATTTTCTTTCTTTTCTTTATTGTCAATCTTGACTTCTCTGTAGATGACGGTGAATAAAAATAATTTCGCTTTGAAAAGAGCTGAGCTTTCCACTCAATAAAGAAAACTTGTGTATGCAGAAAATTTAATCTGTACTCTGACAACCTTATTCACCTTTCAACATGTCAAGTTTCCAGAGCAGAGAGCATCCTGATCCCGTAATCCAAATTAAATGTAGAAGCACCCTTTAACCACACACAAGTTCAGCTGAAAATGTTCATTGATCTTAGGATAACATAACGGATTAATAAATAACTACGTTTTCCTTGATACCAGTGAACCACATCTTCGGTGAAGATCTGCCCAGAGGAGGCTTTCTATCTCCACTTATTCCCGAACAACTAAAAATAAATTACATCAAGCAATAAAATCAAAATCTAAGGGGGCCTTCTCTGATCTTGACTTCACACCAAAGAAGGTCATCAGTTCTGTTCAAGGTGAAGTCAGACTTTTCAAACGAAGAAAGTGAATATGGATTAAGTGTGAGCTGTGAACAAGCCCTCGTTGGCTGCTATGATTGGCAGGTAAGTGATCAATAAGAGAGCAGAGCCTGTGGTTCTCTAGGCACAGAGCTGATGCTGTTCTTCTGCTGCTGCTGCTGCCTGGGAGCAAGCGGAGACCATTGATCCACA
>UELW01000479.1:0-18065 GCA_900490495.1 Danionella dracula
GGTTGAAACGCTGAAATTCAGCAGTAGCCTGCAGGGGGAAGCAAACGCTAAGAGAAACACAGCGAGAGAACTGATTACATAACATCCGAACAATACATTTCCCCTCATTTCAATCTGTGTTTTTAGATTAGTTGACAAAGCAATCCTGCTTTCATTTTATTGGCATTATATATTTCCAAACATCGCCTCTGAGTTAATCTAAATGAGTTTGTATGCTAAATACTGGATTATTAATTTGTTGTGAAGGCAACCCCCTCATCACCTTTAGAAAAATATCTGGGCTTCACATGGACCGTTATTTTCGTTTTAGTTGTGAGCTCCTCAAACTAGGTTTTTAATCAATTAAAACAATATTTCATTCAAACCCTTCATAGGACATGACAGTGTTCAAATATGGTAATAGTGTTCATGGTTGTAAATAATTCAATAAAGTCATCAAGGTTATTTGGTTTCAGAATAACCTCCCAAAATGTGCACCAATGACTGGTCTCTTAATTAATCTGAAGTCGAAGAGGGAAGGTGTCGCAAACCTGGCTTGGGTCTTGGATGGAAAAACAGGAATTGGTAGATCACGTATTTGATGTTTACGTCTGTATAATTAAAATTTTTCCTGCCAACTCGTTTAAATCAAATGAATCCAATCAAGCTGGATTAGTTCGCAGATGTTAGGAAATGGTGTGAAAACGCTCCTCCATTTTACCTTTCAATTTTATCAATAATAGATCAATATCTGCTAAATCAGGCAAATATTCTCGATGAATCTCCTGATTAAACTTGGGCTGTTGGTTTGTAGACATGCCTGCACAGTAAAATCTAGAGTGTTGAATCGACACTGCTCTGAGTCTATTTGGTCCTACTCTAAATAGAGTTAAATTAACACTGAGCTCATCAACCTGAACCATAAAACGTTTAAGTTAAACTCTTTTTTTTGTTACAATGTGATGAGGACAATAGTTGTGATGTTTTTTATAGCGAAATACAAATGTTTATCTCTATGTACGAGTTTTTGATGAATAATCAATAGTTTAGACGATAACCTCAATCAGGATTTAACTCTGTTTAAGTGTTATTGTTTCACTCTATTTAGAGTGTATCTGGTCCTACTCTGGATAGAGTTCATTTTACGCAGGATTTTACTGGGTGTCATTTGCGTAAGGACTCGGAGTGAAAAAGAGACAAAGAAAGAAAGATTTTAAACAGATCTTCAATTAAAAGCAGGTGAAATGTCAGATCAACATAGATTTCCCAGATGCCGATGCTGCAGCAATTAACAGAAAAAGCTGTACACGGATGAAACACTGTGTAACTTTTTAATGACCAAATCGACAGCATTTTTGCAAACTATGTAATCGTGGCTATCTTGAGACAAAGTGTAGAACAAACCAATTCTATGCAATATCCTCTTTTTATTTCTCACACCAAGATTTGTTTCATAAACACTTTTTAAAAGCATTGCTTACGTTAAAAACTAAACTATATAAAACCAGTCGAAGCTACATCATCTGTTCTGGCGATTAATAAAGGCAATTAATCCCCACGATGACAGCCATGTGTGCTCCACCTTCCAATGACGAGACGAGGGACCCGGAGACGGTGAATGGCCGGTCTGACTCCAGCAGCACGGTCAATACTGGAGGATTGGCGTGTGCTTTGACTCCAATATTTACGTGCTGCTAGAGCCAGGCGGCCAGGCTGACACCGGGCCAAGTTTGCACACTTCACAGCCACACACTCTCACCACGCGCCTCCTGCTGCTCCCGCCGCCGCGCGTTTGCTCCTCCGGCCGGAGACCCGCTTGAACACGAAGAGTGCGCTTGTCCTGGCGTTGTTGCCGCAGCACAGTACGGCCTGCACCACCAGTATAACTCACAAACCATTCTGTGCTGCTACAGTGCCGGCAGGCCCCCTCGCGGAGTAAGCGCACACGCACAGACACACACACTCACGGTCCGCAGCCTGAAAGCACAGAATCCAGAGAGACGAGTGAGCCTCAGTTTCACATCTTGTTCTTTCGTAAGAGTTGTGCTTAGAACTTTAGAATTGGAAATAAAACACACATATCTCCGACGTCATGGATCACCAAATGAATCAGAATGCAAATATATACACATATATAATTGTTGGTCGTAAGAGAATAGGTCTCTTAGCTCCAAGCTAAACCTAATGATGGTCTCAAGGTCTGCACACATCTTTGCGTGTAATCAGTGTGCAGTGTGTACGCATTCCAGCCTAAACTAATGGATGCAGACCAGAGCTCGCACATCTGAGCGCGCGAGTCAAAGAAGTTCCGCTCTATCATGTTATCTTGTTTTGTCGCAATGTTTCTCACGGTCGACCAATGAGAGACTTTTGAGACACAAAAGAGCCACTGGGTGGCGCTCCATACACACTTGTGTCGACTTACGACAGGAAGTAGACCAGAAGAAGTTTTCGGGAGAGAATGGATTGTGAGGAGTTTATCATGTCGGTGTTTTAGTGTCCAGAATTGTTTGATAAGTTTCATAAAGACTACAAAAACACGGACAAAAGGAAGGAAATATGAAGTGGAATATTATTTTCTTGAACTTTGCCGTGTAACTGTAGTCTCAGAGCGCCATCCGAGGGAAACGAGCGTAATTGCATCAACAGAGGTGTGAAAGGCCCCTGCAGAGAAACCGATGCGGAATTTACATTCGCATACGTGTGTGGTGACCTTCAGTCTGTTTATTTCCAAGGTCAAATTTATTGTTTTCTGTTTTAATAGTTGAAAAAGTGGAAAATAATGAATGAAACATTTTTATTAAGAATCCATTTCAAATTTTTTATTTTTAAACTAAGAGAGGGCAATTTTATTTGACTGTTGAGAAGAACATTGGTATTCTGTTTTTTTTTTTAAGAAGTTGCACTAAATCTTTGGAACACCTTTACTTTTTCGGGTCAGTTTTAAAGTTCTAAGAAACAGATCATAATCTCACTATTCTTACAACCAGCAATCTCTCTCTCTCTCTCTCTCATTCACTCACTCACTAACAGAGAGAGAGAACACACTATTACAAAATTTTCGCAAATATTATTCACTTTAAACCAGGCAAACTATTCAAAAATAAGCTGAACGCCAAGCTTGCTGTCAATTTCATCTTTGGAACATGACTTTGAAGTGTAAAATATAATTACATTAATTGTGTGCTCTTACTAGCTCAATCATTTAAGGCATGTCGAACTTGTAAAATCGATTGTGGTCGATTTGGAACCGTAGCTTGCTTTCTTCCTTCTGTCTGTCTCACTATTTGCTCATGTGGTACCAGGTGAGCCAACTCTCGCAATAAAGGTCTGGTTCAGCGCTGCCAAGAGGACAGTCGAGCATCTGCCGCATACGAGGCTAAAATTACAGCTCGTGAAAGAGCGCCGTGGTCTTCTGGGAAAGAGTGTTCATGGGACAAAAGCTGGTAGCCTCCCACATTATAATATTTGCTCATGATGTTTGCTCTGTCTGTGTGCTCTTTCACTGTTTTGTTTTCTCTCCATCAGACACTTCATGAAGAGATCCGATGTATTTATATTATAAAGACACGCAGCTACATCGTCGCGCTGCGGGATAATTGTTGTGCTGTGTTACGGTCTCTTCTTTTCTGAAATAAATAAACGTCTACAAGCTTGAATTCTGTCTTTTTTTTTGCCAAGAACAGGAACTTGCTTGTGCAGGCATGAATATGCTCTCTGTGTGTAGTGGGTGAAAAAAGTTGTAACATCACTTTTGCAAATGGTTTTCATGGCAAGTTCTCATTTGATAGGAAAACCGGCCACATCTCAGGACATCAGGAGCTTTCGTAAAAAGCGCATTAAAAGTGTTTCAGGGAAGAATAATGGACATGAAGGATTACATGTACATCAGGGGAATTTACATAAAATTAATTTAGAAATTTAGAGACACAAGCGATAAATGTGATTCTTGTTGTCTATTTAACTTCAAGGTCACAGCATGACTAAACAAACTAAAAAAAACTTGACATGTTTGTGCAACAAATGACAAATAATTTCACATTAACTACAGATAAAAACATAACTAAAGATATTTTACATATTTAAACACATTTTTAAAAAGCCCAAATATCATCAATAACTTAAAACACTTTGACGGTTCCAACACTTTTTTTTATCAGGAATAATTGTTTCTAAATCAAATGACAGCATATAAAATAACAATAAGATAGGCTGTGGTAATGTGAACTCTTGATCTTTTTTTTTTTTATTATTTAATTATGACACAAAACTTTGAAAGTGTAACAATTTTCCAAAACATTTCCCAGTTTGGAAAATTCCAATTTTAACAATACCATTTTTAAATATTTTTTACCCTAAATTACGATGATCTCACCTCGATCAGTTAATTACAAGCCTACACAGCACTGGTTCTGATTTCTGAGAAGTGTTTTCCTCAATTTTGTAATGAACAGCTGACCATGGTTAAACAACACGAGTCCATTATTTACAATATTTTAAGAAGCTGACTAAACGAGCAAATTATAAAACATACATCGACCTTGTAATGTCATTCAATACTATACATGCAATGGCAATAAAATAAGAAGCAAAATATACAAAAATAAATTAGGGTCCAGGCTGCAGCAAGGTCGCTGCTCGACCACCAGAGAGAGGTGGTCTGGAAACTTCCATTTCAGAATTGCAAAACCAATCTTATGCACTTTAATTGTATTCTAATTTTTGTACTCAATTATATAGATAACAATGTCTGAATTACAATTTAATTTAACTTAAAAAAATATGAGTAAATAATGAGATGCTAATAAGTAATGCCACATTGTGCCAATTTTAAAAGCCAAAAAGTGAGTAAAAGTTGTTAAAAGCAAAAAGTTTTGCATGTCCATTCAGAATCCATTGTTAACAGTTAAAACAGACTTTTTTTCTAAAAAAATAAAACAAATCTGATAAAAAAATATTTTTAATGAGTACGCTAAAAATAAAATTTATATTCTAAAACACATTTTTACATGCAGAACTGTTTTATGGTATTTAAAAACAACAACGTCTCAAACTGACAGAAAATGAACAGGATTCATGGAATCAGATTCACTTCACAGAAGAACAAATAACTGCTAACAATTTCTGAAATTTACATTCAATTTAGTGTAATGTAAATTACAAAGATATACATTCATATGTAAACAAAATAAATATATATAAAACTGTAAATGCAATAAATAGTGGACTACACTGTTTTGTTGTTGTTGTTTAACAGTCTATGTTGAAGAGTATTTGTAATCTTTTAAAGTAACTTCAACATGAACATCAGTTAAATCTATTATCACCTGAAGATGACTGAACCGGTGCGCTCCAAATATTAATATTCTAATATAAAAATGTTAAGTTATTAATCAAAACTGGTAGAGATTATTACGTGAATATCTTGAGGTTACCATATATCTGTTAAGTTTTAGTATTTGGTGTATTAAAAAAATCTATTTAAACACTTTTTTTTTACATACTAAGCATGAGTGCAAAAAATGTACAATCTTTTCCTAATCATGTATGTATATATATACATATACATATATATATATATATATATATATATATATATATATATATATATATAAATTGAATTAATTTGGCTTTTGTCAACACACATAATGAAAAACATTACTCGGTTTTTGCTCACTCTAGCCACAGCCTTCTTTAGCATTCTGAGTCAGCATTAAACATTTGAGTTACCAAATGAATGGTGAAAGTTAATTTCTTTTTATTCTCCACAAAAATGACCCGAAACAAGAGCGTAACACACATCAAGTACCCTTCCACATAACAAGTGCTCGGGTCCGGTAGCATTAGATGGAGCACAAAACTACTTTGAGCACGCCACTCAGATGGAAGATCTCATTTTCGTGCTTCACATGTAAATAATAGACACAGTGCGGACCGAGACTCAGATCTTTTATCAAACACACAGACTGAAGTCAGAAATCTATTTTACCAGCAAGTGAGGTTGTGAAATCCCCCCACATGCACAAAACCACCCCACTGACGTTCAGCTTTTATGAAAATAAGGCAACCTTAACTTAATTTTCCCCTTCAAGCTCCTACTGAAACCAGATCAAGGGCCTTCTTTGAGTCGGAGAGGCCCTCCTTTAACTTTGTGCGAGGCTCAGAGACAATACAAAGCTCAAACTCATTTTGGCACTTGTTACTGTTTCTTCAGCTCACAGAAAAAAAGAAATCAGTGTAAATGTTATGTTTTACAGAGTTACGTTTTTTTTTAAAACAGCAACTTTTCTGTTTACCGGCACAGCTATAATTTACATCTAAACGCCTGTATTTTTGTGCTTAAAGCCGGAAAAAAATCAGATACTCTTTTTCTCACTGAACAAAACTCAATGCTATCTGAGGCCAGAAAAATTTGTGGTGTCCTAAATATTTTTTCTAGGTGAAGGAAAGCCTTGAAAAAGTACTTGATGGAGACTAAAAGATATGTACGTTTATCTAAAACAAATGTACGCATAAAAAACATGCATTTGATCCACAATTCCACTAAAATGTTATCCCGGTCATCGTATACAAGGTTTGCAAAACATTCTAGCTTTTTTTTGTTCTGTTCTGCTAATTTAAATCTGCAAACATACAGAATTACTGTAAACGGAATCCAATTACATCACAAAAGCTCGCACCAATCGTGTTTTCTTTTTGCAATGATCTCTGAGTCAAATGTAACATTACATAACCACTAAAATAGAAACTGCAAATGCCAATAAACCCTGGGTAAATGGCTTCATTGGTTTTTAACTGTATGTGACGCACTGCAAATATCACAGACATGCGAGCGAGGCATTCCTTTTGGACTCGATCCAAAAGTGTACGAGCTTGTGCACGTTTAGAGAAATACACATCATAGTGAACGAGTGCGAGTCATGGCGGACCATCACCACCATGACTACTATGTCACGTTCCCAGAGACTCGGGAGGGAACCAGGAACACTCGTGAAGATCAAAAGGTTATCAGGCCAACATTTGTAGAATTTCTTCCTAACGACAGTTCGGAGAGATCCCTGAAGCTGGACCTTGAAGGGGCTGATGGGATTTTTTAGGGGGGAAATGCAACAACAAAATGTATTATTTATTTACCAGCTACCCTTACGTAAGGAAAGATAAACACAATCAGATTTGGAGAACCAACAATGTGATAACAAAAATGTGTACGCCTATCATTAATGATTTGTCTAATTACGTAAAAATAAACGCGTTGGTGATTTTAGCAGAGATTTTTATTGAATCGTAGTGTAACAAGCACCTTGTCATCAAGAAAGACAGCCTCAGTAGAGATTGGTTCACACCAAAATTTCCTGTTTAAATTTTTTTAGGTGTGTAAAAGAGCATGGACGATGTTAAAGTACATTTTAATTTACACAATTTTAACATAAAGCTAAAAAGCCACTTTTTTTGTTTACATCAAAATTACATTAGATTAAGTAACATGGATGACAGTCTTGAGGTGATTGTCACGACAGGATATGTGATAATCGATAACCTATAAATATCTGATACATTCCTCATCTTTTATTTTTAAAGGAAGATGTGCTTATTGGGGATCTTCACAGATATTTAATCTCATGATAAAACATTGGATCTCACCGCTTTCTGAAATGAACATTCCACCAATTGAACAAGAACATCCACATTTCTACTTAAACAATCTAAAATATAAGCTATTTTGCAATAAACTAATTTACCAAAAAATGTAAGTGTTATTCAAATATACTGACAATATGACAAACAATGAGCATACAGAGATTTAACACACTTTGACATAAAAAAGCATACCTCTTTTACTTTGGTCAACTCTTAACTTTATACCATCTATAAATATCGACAGAAAATTCTTACACTTTATTTAAGGAAGATGTGCTTATTGGGGATTTTCAGATATTTAATCTCATGATAAAACATTGGATCTCACCGCTCTCTGAAATTAATATTGATTATTAGTAGACAACTTTGAACATTTTACAGTTTATTTATTGTGAAAGAAATTGTGTAATTCTGGTAAATGTATCTGGACTACATTGAGACAGATGAGCGCACTCGTGCTAAATCCAACTATCAACCAGGTAAGGAGGAAGTCTTGGATCCCTCCAAACACACATTAAGAGAGGTACGAATGTATTCAGGGACGTTAGAGTTGCGAAATGTGGGAAACCTCCTTTTTTTCTTTCCTTCTCTTGATTTAGCAGCTAAACACTGAAACGTCCACTTAGAGAGACTACAAGAAAATATTTACTCTGAATATTATGAATAAGTGAAGTGAAAACTCTTCTTAAATCTTAACCCTCCCTCCCCCTCATCTCTCTCTCTCAAACTAAATTATGAGGGATGTTCTGTGACTAACCCTTTTTTAGTATATTTGTTGTACATAGACTTTATAGCACTGCTTAATCAATGTTTTAGATTTTGTTTAAATCCTGTATTGTTGCTTACTAAAAAATATTAGTAATCTTCATGCAGAGATTTGATTGGATACTCTTAAAGCTATTTTATTACTTAAAAAGCACAATGTTCTAATTGTGTTGATGTGTAATGTGGTTGCAGACTGGTCAATTGTTTTATTCGTGAATTTGTTCTAATATATTTCAACTATTTATTAAAATTAAACAGATCAAATACAATCATTAACTGATTAAAAAAATAAATAAATAACAAAAAACATCTACATGGACAGAGGTGGCACATTCCACCAATTGAACAAGAACATCCACATTTCTACTTAAACAATCTAAAATATAAGCTATTTTGCAATTAACTAATTTACCAAAATTTTAGGTGTTATTCAAATATACTGACAATATGACAAACAATGAGCATACAGAGATTTAAAACACTTTGACATCAAAAAGCACACCTCTTTTACTTTGGTCAACTCTTAACTTTATACTTAACTCTTAACTATAAATATCGACAGAAACCTAAATAATGGAGGGTGGTGCTTACAATCTCACCCAATCTTCATCCCTAAATAAAACAGACACACACATCAACAATTCATAGGGTTTGATATAGATTTTAGACTATATTTTAGCTTACACCTCATTACTTTCTTCCACTTCACACATACTCCAGAAATACATTCAACAGAAAAGTCAATATCTAATCGATATCTTAATTTCATACATGTTGGTGTTATTAAACACAAGCAAAAAACACACCCTGATCTTACATAAGGAGGTGAAACTGAAAAGCGTGTAAACTAGTAAACTAAACTAGTTTTTCCCCCTTGGTTTCTCCATAATCAAATCCACGAGGAACACTAATGTAAAAAACATTAGAGCAGATCACAGGACAAACGTCTTGTAAAATGCAGGTGAGCATGTAACGTGAAAGGTCAGTCCCTGTGGGTTAAATGCAGTTATATAAAACTAACCTTTCAATACAAAATACAAAAATATTCCATTGTGAGGACAAAGTAGGGCGTGTTATTGTTAAATTACCACAAGCAAATTGTTCCGAGTACAATCTTCACTTCCTCACTGAAGTCAACCAGGTTGTGTGTACTGCGTAAAATGACGCAAATTAACGTTGTTTTCAGTTAAAACAAATACGCTGGTCGAAAAACGTCTCGCGTGAGTTTTTAGCAGCTCTTACCGAGTAAAGCGCGTGTGTCTCCGCTGAAGCGCCGCTCGCAGCGCGTCTGGAGCGGCGGCGGCTCCGTCTCTGCGCCAGCCTTTCTCCCGCTCAAAAAGCCACGTCAAAAAACACCAAACCGACGAACTCTTCGCCGACACCGCGCGGAATCCCAATCCCAGCACTCTGCCGCATTTTCCTGAATTTTTGTGTATTTTTCCCAGCGTGTGTCGACATTTTAAATTAATAAATAACAATATTCGTGGGTTTTTCCGAATGTAGCGCTGCTGAGGGATAGCCTCCTTTTCTCCCCCGGACCGAGCGTGACAAAGAGATTCGCGTCGGGCTTTTCTGAGATCACCGGCGATGAGACGAAGACATTCCCCGTTCTCGGTGTCGTCCTAAGCGCTCTGTTACGAGCCGTACCGAGAAACGGTGTTGAAATATAAACGAAGCACCGTCTCCCGTGCGCGCTCCCAGTGTTGACGTTATCGCCGCTTACTCGAAAATGGCGCCGAAAGTGACTCTCCTCGTTCAAATCTGTAGAGCCGCCCCCAGCTCGCGTGTGCATGCCGGGAACATGGTTTTGAGAGCGATTTTAAGGTGGGAGATAGCAAGTTTACTAGAAGAAACGCTCATTTTAAACGCTGCAGTGCAGGGTTCTGTCTCAAAATGTAACGGTTCCCTGAAAAGCCTGCATCCTAGAACAAAAGCCCTGAAGCCTCGCGTATCAGAGGACGCAGACTCCTCAAAAAAGTAGCACTTGGGTATACAAAACTTGTCATTTAAGCGAGTTCGTTTTGTGTTTCCGTTTGAGAAACTTGCTTCTGTGAACGTAACATTTCATTAACAGTTGTTAAGTAAGATAGAGCATTTTCTGCTCTGTTGAGAACTGATTTTTTTTACCACTTTTTTGTTTACCCAAAAACAAATAGGCCAACTTTCATCCTCAGAGCAACAAACTAGCAGCCAGCATGAGGGAACCTAAATGGGGTTACTATGAGAACAAGAACCTCTTAGTAAGTCTGCATGAGGAGTATGACTTCGGTGAGTATAAAGGTGCTGTATCATGTAAACTCGACTTTTCAGACATCTTTTGTATGCTTTAGCATTGTTCTATCAAAAACACAAAAGCAACAGCCATAGTTAGATTGGTTTGTGCAGGTTTGTGTAATCCTATTTTAGTTTCCTGGAAGCTCAAAACGGCTCGGTGGCTGTAGCCACGCCTGCTGGCCAAAGCACCGCCCACTAGCCAATCAGGTGAATCACTAATGCAGCTCAGCGAAGAGCTGACTGACTCGAAAGTGAACTGTAGCGGACCCGCATCGATAAACAATGAAAAAAGTGTGTTTATTAATGTCCTGGACCAAAAGTGGTTTCGTCTTACCAAAAGATGGAAATGGGTTCATTGTAAATGGGTGGATTTCTTTTAGTCAACAAGAGAAACCCAGCAGGGGGGGCGTAGTGGAAGCATGGTAGTGAGAGGAACAGAAGGTACACGTCTCGTTTGATGGAGCACAACCATTTGAGGTGAATCAAAGATATTATTTATGATAAATACTACCTTTTGAAGGCTATTAGGGGTGCAGTAATTGTCTAGAGGGGTCAACTATTTATTATAAATGATATGGCACCTTGAACAGTCCAGCTGGTTTTAATTTAATTTGGCTTCACACTAGCTGTAGTCTTTTGAGCAGTTCGACTTCAGTTTAAAAGTTTGTTGACTGGTACACATACTGATAAATGTTACACAAACATACATTTGTATAGTCTGTGTTTGCACTTTGAAAGCTTGTGATTGGGTCAAAACATATATAGAACTATATACAGACATGTCTGGTTTAGGGCTTGCGTCACCCCCACCTCTCTTTGGCATCACAAAATGATGTGGATAAACACATTCATGCAAACGAGGGAAAGCAACAAACAGGCTAAGAACAGGCATGGTGGAAGCAGTAAATGAATCTCAAAGAAAAGTGGGTGAAAGGATGAAGCTGAACTGGGGTGAATGTGCAGTGTGCATTGACAAAGAGCCTGGTGGATTAGAAAGTACAAATTCCTCTGAAAACTCTTCTGCATTAAGCTTCTTGTGTTTCAGGTTATGTTGTCAATGCCCATACATGATGTTATTCAAGCAGTAGCTGACAAGCAGGAACTTCCTGCTCTCTCGGCAGATGTGCAATAGGAAGTGACTGAACTGTAGTACCTCAACTGGTCGCTGGAGGCAGAAGTGAGCAGATTTGTTTTGCATTTGACATTGCAGATTGAAATCGCATAAGGGCAAGCGTGGTTATGCTAGCCTTTCACCGGGATTAGCATGCAGGAAGAGAAAAGTTCATCTGCATCTGCTAGAGACTGAATTTATCCTCTGTGGAGTAAGGAACTGGAACCATATTTTCACTCGGGACCCTGAATGATGAACACTCTCAAGCCACAAACTCCTCTGGAGATCTCAACTCAAACTCTTTATTCTATTGTGGGCAGAAGGATTTGGACTTTAAAAGGATATTTGTTGTTTATGTTGTGTTGATTGTACTCTGTTTGTTGGTTATCATTACTCTCATAATAAAACGTGATCAAAAACGAGCTGGGTAGAGATCAGTTCTAAAAGCTGCTCTGGTTGCATCATGTAAAGGAGGGGTTTAGTACGAGCAAGTCGATAAACAGATTATTTGCAAATCGCAACCAAATCCGGAAAACTTAAAAAACATAATATAATCCTTTCTGTAAGTCAGTTTGGACAAAAGCATCTTCCAAATGCATAAATGTAAATAAGAAAACGAAAGCTTTCTTAGACAGGCATGCATGTCATTTTTGTTTTGTTGTCAATTGTTGCTTTCAAAATCACAATGGGGCACTTTAATACCACTGCCATTTTTACACAAAGGAAGCACCAGCAATGACAAACAAAGCCAGCTTGTCATTACTCAAAAATCCTGGGTACGCTGTCCACCCGATAATGATGCACCCAGATTTTTCAAAGTCTTTCATGGCTGATATTTTTAAAAATACCTGGTTATGCTTAGATGGTGCTCTGTTTATGTGTGGATGAACAATGTAGCTGCGTAGAACACATTCAGTTTTCAAATTGTTTCTTCCTTGTGACATTAAACAGTTCCGCGTCACAATAAACGTTTTTACAGTCCTATCCAAAATGAGATTTGCACTACGCCCGAATAGCTTCTTTGCGGAGTGCACTTTGTAAGCTGCTGTTTAATTTTGGTGCAGTGATGGTCCTCACCCTTTGATGGCGCTCAGGGGTAGTGTGTAGTTTGTGAAAAGAAGGAATCTGATTCGATTGTAACAACTCTTTTCGGCAAGTGAATTGTTTTCTTTGGTGCGTGCGAATTACACTGTTAATAATCAGAAGGCGTCACTAAGCACGGTTATTTACTCAGATTTGTGTATTTTGCTCTATTTTGGGTCTTTGTCGTTTGCTAGAAAATCAGATTTTATTTATATATGAGTGATATAAATGAATCGTTCAAATGAATCAGTCTTTTAAATGAACAAGAGTCAAAAGGGTACGATAGTCACACGCTGGTTTCATAATCTTTGAGGCGTTTGTTGAACGCCGACAAGACTGCTCTTTATCTTGTTGTTTTTAGGACTGTTTTCTGGCGTGAGATTGAAGTGAGAGTGTGTTTGGAGTGCCATCTAGTGGCTCTTTCATTTTCCACTAACATCACAAGCTTTCATTGGTCATTCTTATATAAATATTCGGATAGGTGTGTAGAGGCCTTAACAGAAAGTAATTCTTCATTACATGTAGAAGAAAGGCAGAGAGAGAAGGAGATAAAGAGACAAACGAAAGTCTCCCGAAAGCTAAGACGAGGAAATATGACGCGAGTGTAGCGCTTGGCTTCACTGTGACTACAGTGGGAGACGAGGAGAGACAGGTGTGCTTACTGAGTCTAAAAATGTTGGCAGCGGACAGCATGAAGCCAAATAAATGAAGACGTCATTTTAAGACGTTACACCCCGATCATGCTGAAAAGCTGCTTGAGTTTTTTCAGCGAAAACGAGCCGAATATTGCCAGCAATCACGATCAGTCAAACAATGTTTATAGTTTTATTAAGGATTTAATGTTTTTTTTACATTTCAGATGCACCTTAAATATTTTCTGCTACAGTTAATAAAGCTATTCTTTGTTGTAAGTTGGTCCATATTTCTTTCTTTTTATCTTATATGTTAATAAGGATACTGTGTTATGCAGAGGTGTACTTATAACAAATTTAAAGACAAATAATACTATTTATAGTTGCGCGGGGGGCGAGAGATGTTTTTTTCTTCCTGGGGGGGTGCAACAGAAAATAATTGAGAAACACTGCTTTAAAGCCTCAAGATTTTATGTTCAGATGGCGAGATCCAATTGGTGGACCTAAATGAGTAGTAAAAATGGGAAATGCAGTTCATCAGAAATGAAAGAAACTCATATAACTAAATACTAATTTAGATTTATTTCAGAATACTCTGAGTATTTCTTATGAATGATGATTTCAAAAAATTGACGATAAGAGCTTACTAGTAGAGTCAAGCACACACTCCATTTATGCAAGACCATTGATGATCGTGTCACTGTGAAAGAGAATTAAAATCTCACAGGATGAGAACTTGCTGCATCTGCAAAGTCCAATATAAGGCCCACAAAATTTGTTAAATATTTATTACATTTGTAATTCTGAAAGCTTTCTTTGAAACTTACTTTAATTTTACTCATAACCACTAAAACTCTCAAACTATCAAATATGGTATTATTCAACATTTAATCCCAACATTTAATTAATAATGTATAAGTGAGAAAAAACACGGACGCAGTGCACTCTTGCCCCTTCACTTGTCAAGCAGTTTTTGTTGGGGTGTGAAAATAAGGCAACTTGTAAGAGGTGAACTTGTGTGTGTTTGTGAAAGGGTTTTGTTCTCTTGAAGGGCATTTGCCCCCAACCCCACCCCGAAGCCATTTGAAGCAGCTGCACCCCTGTGATCTCTTTAGTATAAGGAGGGGGTGGGGGCATGTGAGGGAACAGCCCCCCCTTTTATAGAGGCCAGAGCCTACACACTTAAGTAACAACATTCATCAAAAGGCAATAGATGCCTGCAAGTCAAGTCTGAGAATACAACAGCCACCTTTGACCCCTGTTAAGTGGGCCGACCTAACGAGACATGGCTCGAGACCCACGCTGGGTTGTTTGGTTTAACGTCATTTGTTAGAGCAATCGAGTTAAAGTGAATCCACTCCAACTAATCGTTTCACGTTACATCTGTGAGGCTTGTTCTTAACTGAAAAAGGCCCTCAAAGCATGGTTGCGAAATAAGATTTAACAGGCCTTAAACATAGGAGAGGACAAACGGTAAAAGTGAGCATCCCAGTGTTGATTGAACCTGAGAAAGTTATGCTAACCTTGGCCTAAAAATGTTTATTTTGTGTTGTTGAGACAGTATGGTTTGTGTACTCAATATTTTATATTCATTAAATGAATAACATTTAGTTCACTGAACTAAGTATTCTTAATTCATTAATATACCTTACGTTCAATTAAGTTAACTTTTGAGAGTACTTTTAGGTACAATAAACCTAAAAATATTGTTATTAAAACAAAACCAAATGTTAAAAAAACTATGTTTCCATAACTTTGTAAGGTTCAATCAACCTTAAAGTTTTTTAACTTTATTGCACTTAAAATAATTGATTTGTCCTTACTGTAGACTAGCCCGACTTCTTTATTTTGGTATCAACTAGCTTAATAAATGAAGCCGTGTATAATTAAACAATTTAAGTCACTAAAGTCACTTAGTGATTATAAAAACTACTTTAGTAATCAAACACTCCAAGCAGAGGCGCTGCCGAGGAAAAGGGATCTGGCGCCAAACGTTTTTATCTATTTACAGTAATAATTCACGATAAATGGCACACAAACAGCTTTTTACCAAGAACTTGCTGATTACCCACAAAGCATTTAAAACAGAACAAATTCTCAGCTTGAAAAATTATAACACTCAAATGTACATAAAAAGGTTCTAACTACTCACCAGTGTTGATTAATAGATGCCAATTTTCACAGATAAAAATCTAATGTTTTAATTAGTTATAACGTTTGGGTTTACTGTGTGTGAGATCTGGTCTCTTCTGACACCATGGTCAGTCGATCAATTACAATTTCAGTCCTTTATCTGATCAACTCTTACAGCAATTCACAATTTAATTAATAAGGTGAATAGATTCCGCCACAATATACAACATTTGCAAAAATCAACCCACTAGTGATGTGTTGTTCATGAACAATTCGTTCTTTTTGAGCGACTCTTTAAAGTGACTCCGTAGGAACGAATCGTGTTGGAGAGGGATTGGTTCAGTGGCGCATGCGCAACATTCTTCTGGTTTTCCGAGCGTAACGCGCTCATCATTAATGATGAGAAAACGAAAGGAGCCGCAGGACTCGGGGAAATAACGCATCTTGTAGGTTTCCGGCTCAAACTGTATTTGGTAAATATTAGAGAGCGTCACGTGACAGAAGGCCCCGGGGCCGGACTGAACTTGTTACCATCAGAGAGAAGAGATGAGAGGAACAAATGAGACTTTAACCTGAAGATCAGAGCTGAGCTGAATCAGACTAAAAGACCCAGGTAGGCTTAAATAAAATATTTGTTTGTCTTCTAGCATTACAGTTTTGTCTTATTTGTATTGTGTTTCCCATTTGTGTATATACTTAATGTGCTAGGGAAGAAACACACAACATTTTATTGGTATTTTACTAAAAGGAACGAAATGACTCGAAAAAAGATTTGTTCATTTTGCTGAACAGGACTCAAAGATCCGAGTCGGTAAAAAGATCCGAACTTCCCATCACTACAAACCATTGTGACATAATAATTAAAGTCTCTCCAGTTAGATATTGACTGCACACTTGCATCTACAAATATTGTAGACTTTACACATAACTGATCTGACAATGACAGAAATGCACACTCTTGTAGAGGAGATAACCTAAAACAAGTGTGTTCGGGTTGTTCCAAACATTCATTCATTCATCTTCATGTCGGCTTTATTCCCTTTCGGGGTCGCCACAGCGGAACGAACCGCCAACTCACTGGCATATGTTTTACGCAGCGGATGCCCTTCCCTGCCGCAACCCATCGCTGGGAAACATTCACACACACATTCACACTTTAACACTATGGGCAATTGTTCTTATTCAATTCACTTATTCCGCATGTCTTTGGACTTGTGGGGAAACCGGAGCACCCGGAGAAAACCCACGCGATCACGGGGAGAACATGCAAACTCCACACAGAAATGCCACCTGCCCCAGCCGAGCCTAGAACCAGCGACCTTCTTGCTGTGAGACGACCGTGCTACCCACTGCGCCACCGTGACGCCCTTGTTCCAAACAATACTTCCATTAAACACATATCTTCTCATTATAGTGGATTATTAAAGTTCCTAACGCTCATTTTTTAGTGAGAGAGCAGCTTCTGCGGTAATGTGATGTTTTTTATATTATTAATATAGCTTGATCTAAAACTAAAACCACTTAAACTCCCAGTTTGCAGCTGTGGTGTCTGGTTGTTGTAGGAGGGGGCCAACTTCAGTATTTCTAGTAGCGTTCATAAAATTCACACTTTTCTTCTCGTTGTGGCAAAGTAAGCTAAAGTCTCCCCACATTTGCAATCTTTACGCATAGTAACTGCTGTGACGATGACAGAAATAGGCAAGCAAAAGGTACCTTATTGTTCTTCAAGTATAGTTATATTTCAGATAGGTTTATAATGTAATTACACATGTTTTACTTTTTTTAAGTATATTTGCATTACGCGTCCAACCTAAACCATTTAACATATTAAATTTTTACTACATTACACTTCATGGAAATATAATAGACTTCACTTTAACTGAAAGATACATGTACATGCTATACTTGTTTCAAATTCGTTTTTTTTTTTGTTGCATTTTTAAAATATATATTTAAAGCGTAAACTCACTTATCACCGTTACATCCACTGACAGTGTTTTATAAGCATGCACAATCTAGAATCGAGGCTGTAATCTTACGTTTCAATGTATTTCATGTTACTTTAGAGTCTTCTTATAAAGCTTATGAACCTTATGAGTTATTCAATCTCATTCAAAGCCATGATTTCACCTTAGTAGAGCGTATAAACGTATATATTTAAGTATAAAAGACACTTAAATTCGACAATTTATTTACAGTTAAAATATATTTTGCACAAAATCAATTGTCTGCAAAATTCATTCCGCCGTGGCGACCCCGAAAGGAAAGAAAGCCGACATAAAAGATGAATGAATGTTTATTCACCTGAGTTCACTCTTGCAGAGGAGAAAACTTCCACACGTGTGTTCAGATTGTTCCTAACAGTGCATGCACTAAACAAATCTCGTTCCTCCTTTCTCTCTCTCCTCTCTTCCTCTCCTTTGTCTCTCTCCCTCTCATTACGAGAGATT
>UELW01000615.1:0-11951 GCA_900490495.1 Danionella dracula
GCTGCGTAAAACATATGCCAGAAGAGTTGGCGGTTCATTCCGCTGTGGCGACCCCGAAAGGAAATAAAGCCGACATGAAGATGGATGGATGGATATTATAAAAATTAAGTGCCTGGCAGGTTAATTCAGGATTTATTACATGATTTATTTAAGTAGATTCTGCTACAAAAAAACTGCTTAAAAATGATATGTTAAATAATTTGGGATTTTTACACAATAAATTCAAGTAGAAAAAAACAAGCTTTAAATTTGTTTTAAGAATTATTTGTTTAATATATAATATATATGTATTTATACAAATATATATATATATATATATATATATATATATATATATATATATATATATATATATATATATATATATTTTTTTTTTTTTATGTAGGTATCACCTACATTTTTTACAGTGCATGAAAATTAAATGCTAGATATGATGGAAGCTACGGTGAAACAAGATTTTGTGTGCTAACCGTGTGTTTATGCCAACGGTTGATGACATTACTTCTGCTAACTCCCATCAGAGGTGTGAGAGAGGCTCTGGCTAGCTCTTAGCAAGAGCTAGCTCATTAGCGTTGTGTGTTTCTTTATGACAGAGCAGCTGCTGAACGCGGACACGCACACCCACAGAAAACATGGTGTCAGAGCTGAAACTGCAGCAGGTCGCTCGTGAAGATGAACCACGTCATCCTCCTCGTGTGATATTTATCAACGAAGCTCTGGAGGACTCACCGGTCCTAGTCTGGCTTTAAGATTACACTCGGTGTAGCCTGATCTTCACCGGCGAGTGCTGCAGCTGGAGTAATTCTGCTCAAACCCTGGATAAAGCACACCGTGTCAGAGCTGGGTCTAGCGATGATCGGGGTTATGAGATAAGATTCTGGATAATAAACGTACATGTTTCAGCAGACACAAACCCAAGATGAGCTTTACGGTGGATCTGTTTTTTTTTCCTTCGATGATTATCTCTAACCTTTTTTTTTTAATAATAATAACAGTCATATTGTAGGGGGTTCAGAATTCAGCTGCTCGTGTCCTGACCGGGACCTGAAAACACGATCACATCACACCGTAGTTCTTAAACCCATGCACTGGCCGCGCTCCGCTTCGTGTGGATTTTAACATTTTAGAATAGAATAGAAATAGAATGCCTTTATTTAACCCTCACATACAGCTCTTCATGGTCTGGCTCTGAGTACTTATGGTCTCTTTTAATCTCGTAGACCCGAGTCGTTCGCTCCACTCCTCTCAGTCTGAGCTGCTCTCTGTTCCACGCTCTCGCTCTAAAACTACAGGGAAACAGGGCTTCTTTCTGTGGAGCTCTCTCGCGGGTGAGCTCAGGGAAGCACAAAGCTACACCTTTTTTCAATCTCTTTCTTAAAACTGGACTTGTGATTGTTGACATTTTATACTTTACATTGCTTTTAACTAGCCCTGGATTTTAATTTACTAGTCTAATTATTCTATTTTGTGATTTCTGATTGTGTTTATCTTGTTTTTCTTCATTTTAACTCTGTTGCTAACATCCTTTTTTGTAATGTTTTTGTTTTGTAAGGCGCTTTATAAAATAAAGACTATTATTATTATTATCATCATCCTGTCGGCTACCTTCCCTTTCAGGGTCACTCTTCTGACATATATTTTATGCGGCAGATGCCCTTCCAGCAGCAACCTATCGCTGGGAAACATCCACACACACTCATTCACTCTCAATCACAAACATTAAATAGTTTTTACTCAATTCTCTCGTACCGCATGTCTTTGTTCTTGTGGAGGAAACCGGAGCACCCGGAGTAAACCCACACGATCACGAGGAGAACATGAGAACTCCACACAGAGATACCAACTGACCCAGCCGAGGCTCGAACCAGCAACCTTCTTGGTGTGAGACGACTGTGCTACCGACTTTATATTCTTCTTCTTATTATTAGTATTATTATTATTACATATGTGTGAGAGCTCTAATCACAACCATTGTGAAAATTGCTGACAATCTTTAACCGTGTTTTTCCACAATTTCGCTAACTCCCTCTCTGTTCTCTCTGTATGTGCATCTGCCCACATATCAGCATTTACATTAACCTTTATTTTAACAGAGCTTTGATCTTAGACAAACACGCACGCAGACACACGCATGCATGCACTGTGTGGAGTTCTCATGTTCTCCTCGTGATCGCGTGGGTTTACTCCGGGTCCTCCGGTTTCCCCACAAGAACAAAGACATGCGGTACGAGTGAATTGGGGAAAAACCATTGTTCATAGTGGAGGTTGTAGCTGGAAGGCCATTTACTGCGTAAATCTTAAGCGGAATGAGTTGGTGGTTCATACCGCTGGGGTGACCCCAGATAAAGGGACTAGGCCAACAGGAAGATGGATGGACGGATGTATTTATATAGAGATAGCAATTCTGGAGAAAAAGAAGCGAGGAAGAGCAACATTGCCAGGCGCAGGAGTCAAACTGAACCGAGCAGCACCTGTGCCTTCCACTTCTGCACCCTGCAGGCTACGCCATGAACTACTGGACTTTAAATCTAATCATTAATTTACATTTATGCATTTGGCAGACGCTTTTGTCCAAAGCGACTTACAGTAGAGGAGAGACAATATGAGATCTGTTACATCCTCAAAGTCTATCTTAGTTTGCTCATAATAGAAATTGTATCAACTGATCAATAAACCAAAGCAGTGAGGAAGTAGAGGAAGAAGATAAAGACTGAGAAGGGAAAAAAGAAAGTAGTTTTTTTTTAGTAGGTGTTTCCTGAAGAGAAGAGTTTGCAGTTGCTTTTTGAAAGCTGTTAGTGTTGCTGCTCTCCTGACTGCATCAAGAGTTTGTTCCAGCATCCAGGGACAGTGAAAGAGAAGAATGAATTAATTAATGAACAATCAACACAAACATATGAAACATGTCAAACGAGGGAGTTCAAACCGTAGGATGCCTCTGAGATAAACCTAAAGCTTGTAAAGCATGTTTCTCTCTTTGAACATTCAGGACCTGAGATCTCTACATGCGGCTCGTTCCCCCCTCAGTGTGTCGCCTGTAATTCCTGTCCCGGGAACAGCTTGTCCTTTTTTGGATCCTCTTTTGCTCTCCCTCCGGCGACTCTGAAATGAAAAGCTGAGGGGATGTGTGTGTTCTGGTGGAGCTGAGGTGCTCTTGGTGACAGATGGCTGCTGGTTTGCGTGCCAGCGCTGCCGTTCTCCGGGACGCTGATCCTTTCAGATTCAGCGGAACAGGAAATTGCCTCGCGATCCACTCGAGCTCAAATCTCGGCTTCCTCTTTAATCTATTTGTCCTTTAATGTGAGATTAATGCAGGGAACATGTCGCTCACATGATGTAATCGTGTGTGTGTGTGTGTTTGCAGAGATTGGAAGTGAGGATGTTCACTGATTATGGCGAATTCGATTTTTCTATGATAAGAATACTGATTTCAGGCAAGTTTACACTGAGGTCAGTTTGGTCTTTGATGATCTCTGAGTTTATCTCTATTATCTCTAGTTTTATTGAGTTGTAGGATTTGTTTTTCTGAATTAAAAGTGAAGACAGTAAAATTTAGGCCTGTGGCGACACAAAATTAAAAGCCGACATGATTGGTTTGTGCTTCACATCTTTAGTGTTGGATCACTGATAATACTAGCTAATGGACATCAATCATAAAAACGATATTCAATCATAAATGATGAGAAAACAGTTGCTTTTTAAACTGAAACATAATTCAGTAAAAAGGTATAAGCTTGGTTATTGATGTAGAACATTTAACACGTTAATTCATTTGTTTTCTTGTCGTGTCATTAACCTGAAAATAAAGCAAACTGAAATAAGTGACTGGAGACCTGTGTGTCTGTAAATCCACAGTATATGTCAATCGTTACCGTAATACGTGTAAATAATCATGGTGGGGCCCCTAAAGCCAGGGCCTTTTTTTGGTGGCAGTCCAGCCCTGGCCCCCGTGAACATGTGAAGATCTAGCTCAGTGTGGTCCACTAACTGTCTGTTTAAGATACACTCAAGAAAAAATACAGAAGCTTTTCAATAAAGGTTTCCGAAGGGTCTTAAACGTTGTAAAATGTAAAGGCTAAACTTTCAGGTCTTAAAAATGGCTAAATCACTGTTCTAAGTTTTAAAATAATTTTTCACAGTCTTATTTTCTGATGTCCTCGTAGAGTTCGTCTGATATTTGTTTTTTACTTGTTGCTGGGGTTGCCAGAGGTTGAGAAAATGCTTCTAACTGCTAGAAAAAATTAAACAAAAACATAAATGCTCAAAAACGTAAAAGTCATGGTTAGAGTTCGAGAAAATCTTCATAAACATACAAGTGACATTTAGTGCTGCCATAGTTTGAGTTAAATACACAAATCTCACAATTATTGTTTAGGGTTCCCAGAGTTTGAGAAAATGGCTGTGAACACGCAAACATTTTTTTCACATTCATGAGTCTTGTGTCAATATCTGGCAACCCTCACTTTTACAATCACGTTTAAGATTTTGAACATTTACAAGCATTTTTCTCAAACTCTAGCAACCCTAACCATGTATTTTACAAAGTGTTTAAAAAGCAACCCTAATTATAAGCTTGACATTTTTTAACATTTATGAGCATTTCCCTACTCTCTCGCGACCCGAACAATCCCTTTTATAATTTTGAGCATTTATGTTTTTGCAATATCTGGCAATCCTCACAATCACATATAAATTTTTTTACATGTAAGGGTCTAATATTAATATCTGGCAACCCTAACAGTCACTTTTGATGCCTCATACTTCTGTCACACTGCGTTTGAGAGATCTGAATGTCACCGTATAGGCGTGCGGTACAGTAGACCCCCTCCCTGCAGGTAGAAAAAATATCAGTCTCTAAATATACACGGTCCAAAAAGTAGCAGGTTTCACTCTTATAAAAACCAAAGTCCTAAAAAATGAAATCTAGCTTTAAAACAATATTTCAGTGAACACATGCTCTCTCTTGTCCAATCTGTGCTTGGTACTCTGCGTCATGTGATGCGCCATCGCAGGGCAAAGTTACAGTTTTTCACAATTGCTAAGACAGTTTTTTCAATACATTTAACAACTTTCCTAAACTCTTAACACAATTAGCACAACATTGGTCTAGGTAGGCTCTACAATTAACACATTTTTTGTTGCTTTGATACGAAACACATTCAGTTAAGACAAATTTCAAATGCTTGAACTTCTTTTACACTCGAGCTCCACCAAACACCAAAACTACGTCATTTTAAAGCCAATTTTTTTCTCAATGTGTTATGATTGACTAAATGTTACTGTCGGAAGAAAACATGTGTTAGTGTTTTGAAAACTGTATTATTTATTTTGAAAATGAGTTTTGGAGTTTTGTTTACACACGAAGGGTTTTGAGAATGAAATGAACTGTTTTGCAAATTGTGTGTTTTAACTGATTGGGGTGCGTTAAGAGTTAAGCAAACTTGTTAAATGTATTGCAAAAAACTGTCTTAGCAATTGTGAAAAACTGTAAGTTCAGATAAAGTTTCTTCAGAGCGGCCTTTTCCTGAGAACAAGACGATAAAAAAGGCGGCTCGGGTTGTCATCGAGAAGTACTAAACCCGTTTAGGCAATGACTTCCACATCCTCAGAGGGTCTGTGAGGAGGATCATCCCCAGTAAACCCCAGTAAAATATTTTTTGTTTAATATGGTTTCTATAGGAAGACAAACCTTCTTAACGTTTTCCAATGTTGTAAAGTGTGTAGAATAAATAATAAATTTTAACATTTCTGTCAGCGAAGATTTGTGTCATAGCCTGCGACACAGGCTTCTACCAGCAGGGGGCGGGGGGCCAGGTGGGGGCTGTCGAAAACACACCGGCGGCTGTGTGAAGGGCCCTGGACCCCAAGAGAAAAGTAACTGAGAGAACCGAGGATTCAACGCTTCTTGGAGCGAAGCATGGTTTTATTGCTCTGTTGTTTGCTCAGATAAAGGGCGCGTTACTCACGTTCCATTCTGATGTTGTTTGGAATCCTCAAAATAAAAATGACCTAATTAATCTGACTTCTTTATTACATGTCTTTAATTTCATCAAAGCAATGAAACATAATTCATTAACATTGTAATGAAGTTAAACTTGAGGCAGCATTGTACAACAGAGGAGTCACGTGGTGCGTCGTTCTCTACAGAAAAAATAAACATTTAATCACGAAGTTCATTATGTATTTGTAGCCAACTTAGGCCATTTTTTATAGTAGGCTAATATAGCTAATATAGATACAAACAGCATGTGTTGCCTTCATTATAAGGCTTATACAAGGCTTTTAATTTTTTTGCGGCTCCAGACATATTTGTTTTTTTAGTCCAATATGGCTCTTTTAACATTTTGGGTTGCCGACCCCTGATATAACCAGAAGTGCAATAAGCAGCAAGTACAGGATATAGGTGGGAGCATAAGTCCACCTAAAATATAAGTATATATATATATATATATATATATGTGTGTGTGTGGGGGGGGGGGAAGCTATGGGTAGCGTTTAAAGAGGGATATGCTATGAACACGCTATACAGGTTATTAACAGAATCAGGAATATACAATCGATGAGTGTGTATGTACATATGTACAATAGATATGGGCAAAATGTACAGGTTGTTAATGATCAAAAACAGGGATTTGCAGATTTATTGAAGTTATGTACAGAGTAGTGCAATAGGGTATGTGCCAAATGAACAAGTAATATTAGAGGGGAGGATGACGGAGTGACTGATGGACGGTGGAAAAGTCAGTGGGGGCAGAGTTCAATAAGAAGACAGCTCTAGAGAAAAAACTGTTCCTCAGACTGCTGGTTCACTATGTGACTCACCTGATGAAGCGCATCCAGAGAGGTCCAGTCAGAGGCTTCTCCATCAAGCTGCAGGAGGAGGAGCGAGAGAGGCGTGATCACTACGTCCCAGAGGTTTCTGCTCTGGATCAGGAGATCATCGAGGTCGATCCAGGTACTTGGGAAAGGCTCAAGTCTTTAGAATCTCCATCCTGCAGGTCACTCAGCCCAGTGTGGACATGAATTTCAAGGCTCCCAGAGGAGTCGAGACATGTGTGAAGTGGGAAGTTTAATAAAGACTTTAAAAAGAAAAACAAAAAACTTTCGGAATCCGCAATCTCACCGCGTAGGCTGGAACTTTCCGCTTTCCGCACTGTTGAATGCGATCACATTCAACAAAAGATCTTGAGGTTAGATCTATATATATATATATATATATATATATATATATATATATATATATAATATATATATATATATATATCTATATATATATATATATAATTACTAATTTTATTTATTATTATCATTATTATTTTTCTGTCTGGTGCTGGTACATAGATAGTTAACTGCGTGTATGTATGTATGTATATTCAATCTAGCCACAGCGGTTTCAAGCCAGTGACTTCTGTGCCGGTCCCAAGCCGGATAGAGAGGGGTTGCGTCAGGAAGGGCATCCGGCGTAAACATGCCAAACCAAATATGCAAGTCATCAATTCGATTCCATACCGGATCGGTCGAGGCCCGGGTTAACAACGACCGCCACCGGTGCTGTTGACCTACAGGGTGCCGGTGGAAATTGGACTACTGTTGGTCAAAGAAGGAGAGGAGGGAGAAGGATTCGTAGGCAGAGAGAGAAGAGGAAAGGCAAGAGTATAGGTCTGAGAATAGGGACTCTCAACGTTGTACAATGACCGGAAAGGTAGAGAGCTGGCGGACATGATGGAGAGAAGGAAGGTAGATATTCTGTGTGTGCAGGAGACCAGGTGGAAGGGTAGCAAAGTGCGTAGTATTGGAGGGGGATACAAACTATTTTACTATGGTGAGGATAGGAAGAGAAATGGGGTAGGAGTTATCCTGAAGGAGGAGTTTGTGAGGAATGTTTTAGAGGTGAAAAGAGTGTCTGACAGGGTGATCAGTTTGAAGTTAGAGATTGAAGGGGGTGATGTTGAATGTAGTGAGTGGTTATGCTCCACAAGTAGGCTGTAAGCTGGAAGAAAAGGAGAGATTCTGGAGTGAGTTAGATGAGGTGATGGAGAGTATTCCCAGAGGGGAGAGAGTAGTGGTGGGAGCAGACTTCAACGGTCATGTGGGCGAGGGCAACAGAGGTGATGAGGAAGTGATGGGCAGGTTGGTGTTAAGGAAAGGAACCCAGAAGGACAGATGGTGGTGAACTTTGCCAAGAGGATTGGAAATGGCTGTAGTTAACACTTATTTCCAAAAGAGGGAGGAACATAGAGTTACCTACAAGAGTGGTGGTAGGAGTACGCAGGTGGACTACATCCTAAGTAGACGAGCCAATCTGAGAGAGATCACTGACTGCAAGTAGTGGTAGGAGAGCTGTGTAGCCAGACAGCATCGGATGGTGATGTGTAGGATGTTTCTGGTGGTCAGGAAGAAGAGGGGAGGAAAGATGGAAAAGAGACCAAGTGGTGGAAGTTGAAAAAGGAAGACGGTTGTGAGGAATTCAGACAGAAGCTGAGACAGGCTTTGGGTGGCCAGGAAGAGCTTCCAGAGGACTGGGAAACTACGGCAGAAGTGATCAGGGAGACGGGTAGAAAGGTGCTAGGTGTGTCAGCAGGAAGAAGGAAAGAAGATAAGGAAACATGGTGGTGGAATGAGGAAGTACAGGACATCATCCAAAGGAAGAGGCTAGCTAAAAAGAAGTGGGACATCGAGAGGACTGAAGAAAGTAGACAGGACTACAAGGAATCACAGCGCAGGGTGAAGAGGGAGGTGGCAAAGGCCAAACAGAAGGCATATGATGAGTTGTATGCCAGGTTAGACACGAGGGAAGGGGAGAAGATTGAAGGAGTATTTTGAGGAGTTGATGAATGAGGAGAATGAGAGGGAAAGAAGGGGGAAGAGGTGAACATTGTAGAGCAGGAAGTTGAAAAGATTAGAAAGGATGAGGTGAGGAAGGCTCTGAGGAGAATGAAGAGTGGAAAGGCTGTTGGTCCAGATGACATCCCTGTGGAGGTGTGGAAGTGTCTAGGAGAGACAGCAGTGGAGTTCCTATCTAGGTTATTCAACAGGATTCTAGAGAGTGAGAAGATGCCTGAGGAATGGAGGAGAAGTGTCCTAGTGCCAATCTTTAAGAACAAGGGTGATGTGCAGAGTTGTAACAACTACAGAGGTATAAAGTTGATGAGCCACACAATGAAACTCTGGGAAAGAGTAGTGGAAGCTAGGCTAAGAAGGGAAGTGGATATTTGCGAGCAGCAGTATGGCTTCATGCCCAGGAAGAGCACTACTGATGCAATTTTTGCTCTGAGAATGCTAATGGAGAAGTACAGAGATGGTCAGAAGGAGCTGCACTGCGTCTTTGTGGACTTAGAGAAAGCGTATGACAGGGTGCCGAGAGAGGAGCTATGGTCCTGTATGAGGATGTCAGGAGTGGCAGAGAAGTACGTCAGAGTAGTTCAGGATATGTATGAGAGGAGTATGACAACAGTGAGATGTGCTGCAGGTCAGACGGAGGAGTTCAAGGTGGAGGTGGGGCTACATCAAGGATCGGCTTTGAGTCCCTTCTTGTTTGCTATGGTGATGGACAGGTTGACAGATGAGGTCAGACAGGAATCTCCATGGACAATGATGTTTGCAGATGACATTGTAATCTGTAGTGAGAGTAGAGAGCAGGTGGAGGGACACCTGGAAAGTTGGAGGTCTGCTCTAGAAAGAAGAGGAATGAAAGTCAGTCGTAGTAAGACAGAATACATGTGTTTGAACGAGAGGGAGGGAAGTAGAACAGTGAGGTTACAGGGGGCTGAGGTCAAGAAGGTGGAGGAGTTTAGGTATTTGGGGTCAACAGTCCAGTGCGACGGGGAGTGTGGAAAAGAGGTGAAGAGGCGAGTGCAGGCAGGTTGGAGTGGGTGGAGAAAAGTGTCAGGGGTGTTGTGACAGAAGAGGTCAGCAAGAATCAAAGGAAAGGTGTACAGAACAGTAGTGAGACAGCTATGATGTATGGGTTAGAGACTGTAGCAGTGAGGAAGAGACACGAGGCAGAGATGGAAGTAGCAGAGATGAGGATGTTGAGGTTCAGTTTAGGAGTGACAAGGATGGACAAGATTAGGAACGAGCACATCAGAGGAACAGCTCAGGTTGGTTGTTTTGGAGACAAAGTCAGAGAAGCCAGATTGAGATGGTTTGGACATGTGCAGAGAAGGGATAGTAGTTATATTGGTAGAAGGATGTTGGAGATGGAGCTCCAGGCAAGAGGGCGAGAGGAAGGCCAAAGAGTTATATGGGGGTGCTGAAGGAGGACATGAAGGTAATTGGTGCAAGAGTAGAGGATACTGAGGCCAGAGTTAGGTGGAAACAGATGATTTGCTGTGGCGACCCCTAAACTGGGAACAGCTGAAAGAAGAAGAAAAGAAGATGTATGTATGTATATTTATATTTGTATGCATATGTGTAGATAGATGCGAACTGCTTGGATGTGCTAAGGTAGGTATCTAATCTTATTTATTTTACTTTTATTTTTCAACTCAATCCTGACTCCTTCCCCCACAATCACCTCTCACCTTCTCTCCCCCCCTCAATTACTTCTCTCCTCTTTGCCCTTTTTTATTAACACCGTCCTGTCCTGATGTATGTTTATATGATTGATTAATGTAATTATTGTGATGAATGCGAAATAAATAAATAGTCAATAAAATAAATTAAGAGCTTCTATCCAGAGGAATACTAAATATATATCTTTAATTCCCTGGAAAGAGCAAAACTGACCAACTCATACGAAGCACCTCCCTTCACATGGGGCTGCTTTGAAGTAGGACAGGACAGGTAAAAAATAAAAAATAAAAAAGATTTTGAGCACTTATGCAGGTTTTGCCAGTATCTGGCAACCCTGACAAACACATGTTTATTTTTAAACATTTATGACTCTCATGTAACAATCTGGCAACCTTAACAATCATTTTTGTAGCTGTTGATCAGATTTAACAATTGCCAGACAATGTGAAAATGATGATAAATGCTCTAAATCATAAAGTGATTATTAGGGTTGCCAGAGATTGAGAAATTGCTTCTAAATGTTCAAAAATGAAAAATGCTCATTGACTTTGTAAAAGGCTTCATAAATGCTTAAAACATAAAAGTGGTCATTAGAGTTTCAAACAATGCTTTTGAAGCGTACAGTTTATTATAGACAAAGTTTTGTATGTGTTTTTGAAGTTATGATACAGGAAATGATAAATTTGACCGTATCAAACCCGCAGGATTCAACCTGTTTTCCTACAGAATGCAGAATCATATCCGAGGAGCCTTTGGTGCACCACTGGATGGACTCCAGAATGCTCTCACATCCAAACACTGACGTTTGCGTCTGTTTGGGTTATTATCTCATCAGCCCCTCGCGTGTCCTCACCTCCGTAGCGCAGCTCTTCTGCCTCGGGTCACGTCTGTGGCACAAACATGGCTGGGCCAGCATCAGGTTTCCTCCAGGGCTAATAATAGTGGCAGCAGAATGCGTGAGTGCTGCCAGGGAACACTCTGTTCAAACGTTCCTTGCATTTCTCTGAGCTGACAACACACGGGGAGGGCTACTGCGCACCCGTCCTGGCACTGGCAGCTGGCCACCACACGCAGGGACACATCAGCAGTGGTGGGGAGGTCACTCCCTGCGCCCCCCGGGGCAGGTGAAGGCAGGGCTGGATTGGGACAAAATAGGGCCCACCAGAATCGGTCAGACACAACCAAACAGTGCACCATGCGTGCGCTCCCTGTAGATATTCACACCTACTGTTTCCATTCCCAAAAACCCTACATAGCTGAGACCTAAGTGCCAATGACCAGTGTACTCACTTTCTCTTACTCCCTGGTGGTGAACAACGGTAGCAGAGAGTAGGGCCAACACAAAGTGAGGGCAGCCTGAGAGAGGGAGAGAGAGAGAGAGGTAGTGGGGAGGGGGGAGAGCGAGTAGAGGGTGAGGGAGAGAGAGTGTTGTGAGGGGA
>UELW01000481.1:0-2500 GCA_900490495.1 Danionella dracula
TCTTCCTTCTCTGTTTGGCTTCATTCTCACATTATCAGGTGAAACCCACTCAGGATTAATCTTTATTCTGACTCAAATTTATTTTGTTTCAAAGCGACAAATTTCTGACAAAGCGAGTCCTGAGAATAAAGTGCAGGATGAAAAGAAAATCACGAGGGTGACTTTTACTTTGAAAGAACTTCCGCTTTGACGGACCAGCGCTGTTTCCCCGGTGAGAGCTCGTTTCCTCGTCGCGCTCTTCTAGAAACCTTAAACATCTCCATCCTCACGACCTCTCTCCATCCTCAGAGGTAACTGAGTCAAGTTGCCGTGATGCCTTACATATGAGGTGACGTCACTAATATTTAGACCATAAAATACTTTTTTACGTCACGTTGTTATGGTCTGCTACTATAGCAACCGATCTGGCGTCCATAGAAACGCGATTCTAACGCTGAGCTGAACACGATCTGCTTCCAAACCCGTGTTTCGCTGATCATCTGAGAAAAGCTTCTGCGAGCAGGTGAAGGACGCAGATGGAGCTGCTTCCTGTTCTGGAGCCAGATGAGAAGCCCCATCCAGGGATCTGGTAAGACTGCGTTTATTCTTTATAAGAGTCTTTGATTCAAGGCTCTAATTAGGTTTAAGACCACCACCAGATACTGCAAAGCGAGACCCCAGCAACCTCCATATTTCAGTGTGCTCTCTAGCAACCATATAGAACCCAACCTAGCAACCATATAGGACCCAATTTAGCAACACCTTAGCAACCCCCAAATATAGTGAGCACCCTAACAACTATATTCAACACATCTTAGCAAATTTTATAATACAGTGAACAGCCTAGCAACCATATTAACATATCTTAGCAACCCCTCTATCACAGTGAGCACCCTAGCACCCATATATAAAACATCCTAGCCATTATGAAGAGCGCATACTAGCAACCATATAGGACACACCCTAGCAACCATAATTAGTGCACCTTAGTAACCATATAAAACACACCCTAGCAACCTTAAGATCACCAGCAGTTAAGATCACCTAGCAACCGCCATAAGTCAGTGTGCACCCTAGCAATTATGAAAAGCGCATCTTAGCAACCATGTAGAACACACCCTAGCAACACCTTAGCCACCTCCTCAATACAGTGAGCACCCTAGCAACCAAAGAATGTCCTCTGGTGGTGCAGGTATGTGCTCCAGCCCTCCGGCGAGGCCCCTGGAGTCTCCGTGGGGCACACCTGTATGTACCTCCGCTCCGCGGGGACAGGGAAGGGAAAGATGGTCATTGTGGGAGGAGCTAATCCTAGCGGAAGCTTCTCTGCATGTCACGTGATCAATCTGGGTACGAGAGCCGCCTCTTCCATTCGGCGTCCAGCGAGGGCCTCTGATTAACCTCGCTTCTCCTCCAGATGCTCACGAGTGGGACCTTCCAGACTGGGAGGGGCTGGAGGCACGGTACGAACACTGCAGCTTCGTTCCCGAGTCCGAACCTGAAAGCATCTACGTGTTCGGTGGAGCCGAGAAGAGCGGGAACCGCAGCTCTGTTCAGGCCCTACGCAGCGCAGGTGCGTATAACCATCTCGATGGTTAAATACGGTTACAGGTGCACTGATATATAACGGGCGCAGGCGAGGACTGCGCGTGGAGCTCGGTGAAGGCGAACGGAGCGCCCCCTTCAGGCCGCACCTACCACACGAGCACCGCGAGCGTGGGAGACAGACTCTACGTGTTCTCCGGAGGAGACACTGGAGCGGCCGCCGTCAGCGATCCCCGGCTGCACGTCTTCGACACAGGTGAGGTGATTAATCAGTCGATCAGGAGCTAGCGTGAGCGTCTGCGTGTGCTTCCTGCAGTCAGCCGGACCTGGACTCAGCCGGAGACTGAAGGAGCGCCTCCTTCACCTCGACATGGTCACACTATCACCGCCGTCCAATCAGAGCTGTTTGTTCATGGTGGGATATCGGGAGAGGAGATACTCGGAGACATGTTCAAGCTCAACACGGGTGAGGATAGCTACAGGGTTAGCACAGCGACCTGGTGACTGATTAGCATGCTGCTAACATCACAACATACCAATAGAGTTCAGCTGCTTACGATTACTACCTAATTAGCATTAGCATGTAGCTGACCTTAGTTCAGATGGCGGTTTGTATGTTCTTTATGCTGGGGAGGTGATTAGCACCTGCCTAGGTCAGCGAGGCTCCCAGGGGCCTCACAGAGGAACTCCTGTCTGCTCTACCTGATCCTCACGAGGACTTTGTGAAGCTGCTTTGGAAGCAATTGCTAAAGAAGCGCTATAAAAACTGATTGATTGATTGATAAAGTACATTAGCATAATGCTAGCATGGTGTTACATGCGTTGTCACAAAATAATGCTAGCAGTAATTATTGTTAAATATTTAGCATGCCAACAGCATGACATAATGAACTTTTCTTCGATTATAGCATGATGTTAGCATGAAGCTAATCTGAATATGTATGTCTTTAAATGATGCTAACATGAGTTCGCATGTAGC
>UELW01000481.1:7500-20529 GCA_900490495.1 Danionella dracula
AGAGAAGTCCTCGCCCTCAAAGAAAGACTCGATTTCGATGCGCGCCTGGTGCTGAGCAGAGAGCGCCCTCTTGGCCTTCTCCACCTCACGCCTCAGCTTCTGCACGGCGCGATGGTCCTTGCGCACATCCTTCCCGGTCTTCTTCTTGTACAGCTTGATGAAGTGCTCCATGACACGCTGGTCGAAGTCCTCTCCACCCAGGTGAGTGTCTCCATTGGTGGCCACCACCTCGAAGACGCCATTATCGATGGTGAGCAAAGAGACGTCGAAGGTGCCACCTCCCAGGTCGAACACCAGGATGTTCTTCTCACCGTCCTTCTTGTCCAGGCCATACGCGATGGCCGCCGCAGTCCTGCACACGAGCAAACGCGAGTGAGGAACCCTGAAGATATCAGAAACCCATGACTGAAGCGGCAGGTTCACTCACGGCTCGTTGATGATCCTCATGACATTCAGTCCGGCGATGGTCCCGGCGTCTTTCGTGGCCTGTCTCTGAGCATCGTTGAAGTAGGCGGGAACAGTCACCACCGCGTGCGTCACCTGAGGAGAGAATTAGCATCCATAAACATCCCCTAACGACCACAAAGCACAGCGAGAAGCGTTCTGTACCAACCACAGCTAGCAGCACGAGTCCGCTATATTCAAACAAGATGCTAATTCATGCTAGCAACGGAACAAATTGACGCTATTAAAACAATAGCAACACGCTACTTCACTGTATTTATTAGCCAAGACATGCTAACAAGAGACTACTGTTCCGCTAATATTGATATAAAAACAAACGTGAGATGCTAACTCCCTATGTTCCTTTACCAAATTACCTAGCTTGCCATTAATCCGATGCTAATCTTGCTAGCAAATCAATAAGGTTATGCTAAATCAGTAATAAGCTAAGTCATGCCATCAAAAGAATAACGAGATGCTGAATCTCTAATAATAAGCCAAATGTTATAAAAGTCACAAGATGCTAATCTTGACAAACAATAATGAGATGCTAATGCTCTATAACGATAAGCCAATGCAAACAAATGATTGATGTTGTGCTAATATTGCTAGAAAACCAATAACGAAACGTCACTAACGATGAGCTAAGTCATGCTAGCAAAATAATACGAGGAAAGCCATGCTCGCTAAATAGCAGGTTGCTAACTGATGTCTGACGCTAGAAGCCTGGACCTCCAACAGCTCGAGGGCCGTGGCTGCAGCCGTACCTTCTTGCCCAGGTAAGCCTCGGCGGTTTCCTTCATCTTGGTGAGGACCATGGCGGAGATCTCCTCAGGGGCGAAGGTCTTCAGCTGCCCTGCACCGATGTCCAGCTGGATGTGAGGCTTGCTCTTCTTCTCGATCACCTGCAGGAGGTGCAGCAGGGGTTAATCAACGATCCAGAGACGCCGGAGGTCTCCTCGAGTGCGTTTACAGTGCTGTACCTTAAAGGGGAAGTATTTGAGGTCCTGCTGGACCGACGAGTCCCCCCACGTCCTTCCGATTAGCCTCTTCGCATCGAAGACCGTGTTCTCAGGGTTAGAGGTGAGCTGGTTCTTAGCGGCGTCTCCAATCAGCCGCTCTCCTTCGGTGGTGAAGGCCACGTACGAGGGCGTGATCCGGTTCCCCTGGTCGTTAGCGATGATCTCCACACGGCCATTCTTGAACACGCCCACGCTGGAACCAAACACATTCGGCTTTCAGCATAGTCACATTCTGAGCAGAGTTTACATTACGCTACGCCAAGACACCAACAATAGACCACAGCAACGTCCGCGGTCCTGTTAGCAACAAGCTACGGCTTACTCAACAGACTAATATAAACACACGTTATTTCAGGCCAATCCCTCAATAATGACTAATTCAATCATGCTAGCTACAGGCTAAACCCCATTTTATCTGGTTAAATGAGGTTTAGCCTGTAGCTAGCATGATTGAACCAAACATGCTATGTCATGCTAACAACCCAAAGACCACGATTAAGTGGAACACAGAGGATGCAAACAGGCTACATCAGGCAGCAGGACTACATAGAGATCAATTAGACACATTGTAGTAAATATTAGCAAGAAGCTAACTTTAGCAAGTAGCAAAACTCTGCTAGGGTTAACAGGTGCGTCACTGACAGCATCGCGCTAACACGTTTATGCTATGTGACATCTACGAGTGCGGCGTCTGAGTAGACAGAAGCTCACCAGGAGTAGGTGGTGCCAAGATCGATGCCCACCACCGTCCCCACGTTCTCCTTCTTATCGTCGTCATCGGCGTACGCGCTGCTAGCCAGCAGCAGAAGCAGGCTGAGGAACCTCATCCTGGAGTCCAGCGGAGAAGATCTGCAAGAACACACACGAATCACGTTACTCAGAGAGGCTCCAGATCAACGCTCAGTTCCTCGAGCGGCCTCTAGAGGCTGACTCCAGAAGGGAGCATTTTCTCATTCACTCCCATGTTAAACCTTTGGCTGAAGGATTTATTTGCAAATATCTTAGTTTTTTTCAGCTCAAATCATTACAGCCATGCCGCGCCTCTAACGCACATTTAGGTTTTACCAGAAACCTTCAGGTGATGTCAGAACACTCGGTCCATTAGATTCAGTGAATGATTCCTGATGATGCGCTCTTTACGCTCAATTGGGGCGCCCCCTGCTGGCAGCTCACGCAATCACGCTCTGATTTATGTTCCCGAAAGGTTGAGGGCTGAGGTGTTCGTTAGGTCAGGATTAGGGCACCAACACTAGCTCCGGGAACTACATTCACCAACTCTCCCATGGACTTCAGGACCGGGTCATTCGACCAATCAGAGATCAGGAGGATGAAACCTCACGCTTTTCTGTCCAATCAGAGTAAAGCATCCCGAGTGCGAGTGCAGCATTAAAATACTGAACAAAAGGAAAATCTTTACAAAAAACATGTTTACTTGTAACTTAAAGTTTATGATCTCTTCACATCTATATTTAACAATCTCTTAAACTGGGTTAGAGCCGAGAATTATTATAAAACGTAATAAATGACAATCAGTTTATGAGTGAATGCTTTCTTCACTCATAACAGTTAAGAAAGCATTGGTAACAGCTTTTATTTAACAGGTGTTAAAATGTGAACAGCGCAGAAACAGAATAAAGCTCAACATTATAAACTTAACTTAAATGATTTAAGTAAATATTAAGCACAGACATGTTAAAATTTCGGGTGGAAATTAATGCATTCCTTTGAACACAATTTCACTAAAACACACAAGCTGCATTAATTATCGATTCTAGTTTAGGGCGGAGTTAAATTATATTATTATATACTTTTACAGTTAACCTAGTGTGTTTTTTCAGCATTTTAACTGCTAAACTAAAAATATAAATATCAAATAATATACACAGATCATTGAAAAAAAAACCTAACAAAATATCAAGACAATATTTAGTTATTTACTAATACTGTTGTTAACCCGATTTTCTTCGTTTATTGAAAGAAACTCAAAAAGGAGAAGCAATTCTTTTCCAAAAGCACGTTTTACCTCAGATTTTCCAGCATTAATTTCTGTTAGCACTCGAGAAACTCACCCAGAAGATGAATATAAGATAACTAAAGAAGATTATAGAAGCGCAGCGCTCACCTGAAGCGCAGAATATCGTCAGGAAGCGTCGGCGCGCGTGTGAAGCGTCTCGCGAGCGTCGCGTTGATTTCTGATGCGTCTGGGTTCGACTGAGTGCTGCGGCGCGGCGCGCGCGCGCTTATATACCCTGCGCCGCTTCCCAGTCGTGGAGACACGCGATTGGTCGAGGAGCGGCTCGGTGGAGGGCGCAGATTGGCTGAGCGCAGCACGCTGGCTGATGCTGATTTGCACACGTACGGGCGGCGCTACGTCACCGGGGAGAGACGCAGTGGAGCGGTGTGATTGGCTGGCGCGGGTGTCACTCGCTGGAGGGTCTGGGTGGGGGCGGGGCCAGAACCCTTGATTTCAACCGGGTCAAGAACCAAAATCAACCGAATCCTCGGCTCCACGCGAGCTTTATTACCGATTATTTACCGTTATTTACCGATTCCTGCAGCGGAGTCCGCTCAAACTCGCTTTAACGAAATTACAAATGTTCGGAATGTAAAATAGACAAATAACGTAAATATCTGTTATTTTATTATGAGCCAAAGAACCAAATATCTAGTCAATGGTGCATAATTCCTAAAAATGATAAATGTTGAGCAAATATAAGCGTTTAATAGTGCACGTGTTGATTAAAATGGTATTAAACATTTTATAAGAACATATTTATTTCACATTTATAAAAGAAAACAAGAAATGGACTCTTAAGCATTAACTCAACACTTCATTTTGAGAAAAAAAGTCACATATACACCTAAAAGATCAGTTAATAAAAAACAATGTTAATAATAAAATCTGAAATAATTTCCAATCAGTCGTACCAAGATGTTCTTTTATTGTGTTCTTGGCATATTTTTGTCATTTTTTATTTAAAATTTAGGTTAAACTTTGGTTAGATAAATATTTAAACTTTTATTCAGCAAAAAGCAGAGAAGAACCACCAAAAAACAGAGAATTAAAGCAGTTTTATGACTCATCAGGAAGATGTTGAGGATCACAGAGAGATCTGAGACCTGATGCAAGCAGAAGCAGAGCCTGCCGTCAGCGACCTCACGAGAGAAGAACACGAGGAGATCTCCAGAAGACTCAAACGCTTGCCCCGCTTCAGAAGATCCAGTTTCATGGATCAATAGTCACATTCTTTCTCTGAATCAGGTAGAGATGAGGATCCAGGGCCTCTTAACTCAGAGTAAACCCAGCCCTCGGTGTAGATCAGACCTTTCCGGGAGCGACTCTGAGGAACCTGACGCGTTTGGCTTCCTGAGGATCAGCTTTAAATAAAGTCCTTAAACAGTGATCCATCACAAATACAACTCTCTAAAGGGGTGCCTAACATCGTACTCATGAATTAATCCGCTTTCTTTACAGAACCTCTGATTCTGTCCAGTCCTTTTAGCATAGCTTAGCATAGAGCATTGAATTCAATGAGACCAGAAGCATCTCAGTAGTTTCCGTAGAAAGGTTGAGGTTTGATATCGTTAGGAACTATCCTCAGGGGACTCCGCGGGGAGCCGTCGATGAGTCAACAATACATTTCAGGTACAATACATTATAGGCAACCCAACGCTACTGGTCTAATCCAGTTCAATGATCTATGCTAAGCTATGCTAGCAGTGCGAGAACAGACGCTGGGCGAGATGGAGGAGACAGTGCTCCTTTACCCTTCAGGGCTTATTTTAACAGGTCCCCATTCCTCCGTGTTGCGGCTCGCCTCAGTTGAAGATCTTGCAGTGCAAATACGCCAGTTTCTCCGCCTGGGGGCGCCGCAGCAGCGGGAGCCACTCCCAGTGAGGCAGCTCGACCACTCTGTACCCCGCCAGCGCCAGATGCCGTCTCTTCAGCGCGTACAGACCTAGCAAACGCTCCGTCCTGTAGCAGTAGTGATTCCTGCTGCTCACCTGCACAGCGAGCTTCTGCACAGAGGCTGGAGGGGAGGCATGAGAGGGTGTGTGGATCGAGCCGAGGCGTGAAGACACAGGGAGAGGGCCGCCATTTTCATCCAAATGCACTTCCAGGTCGATGGAGCGCGAATGCGGAAGGATCATGCACTTCCTCACCAACTCGTCCCCTCCCAAAAGCTTCCCGAGCATGGCTTCCGCCTCGATCACCTCAAGCTTCGGGCAGATTTCCTGCTGAGCGAAGTCCCACACGGTTCTGGTGATCTCCTCACGCAGGGCGTGGCTCAGTCTCGGGAGCGTGGAGTCAGCCAGCTCCAGGCCTACCGTACCATCCAGCGTGAACAGGTCCCGTTTCAACTCAAACTCCGGAGACCTACAAGCCCTCTCCACAGACTCCGGGCTCAACGCTAACTCCAGCAGGTCTCGAGGGAACACGCCGGCAAAGGCCAAGCCGAGGAGTGCAGTCAGAAGATGCTCGGGGTATTTCTCGAACTCGGCCCGTCGCTCTCGGAGGACTTCGGTCAGCGACGAGTAAAGCTCAGGACACTGGCTCGGAAGGAATCCCAGAGTTCCGAAGGCCCACAGCACCTTCGCTGCATCTTTACTCCGGCACTGCCGGCTCACTTTGGGAATCTGCTCACCCACGGCCAGGAACACGCCCTCATCCCGATAGTGCAGCGCAGAGAAGCCCAGCACCACATGCATCAGTCCTGGAGCCTCCATTCCAGCTGCGCGCACAGGAACCTCTGAGCTCATGGCCTCCAGGTAAGGGACGTGATCGAGATAGCTGAAGCGCAGGAGCTTCATGACGTTCACGATCCCCACATCGCTCAGGTCCTTCACCAGCGCGCAGCACCTATCCACCAAACTCAGAACAACTCTATTGGAGAGGCGAGTCCGTGCTTTGAAGAGGCCCAAACACACGGCGCCGAGTTCTTCAGGGTTGAGTTTGCTCAGCAGACGCATCAGGTGGTGCTCGATGGGCTTGAGCAGGAACGCCGGACATCCTCTGCTCTCTCCGATGATGTAGATGAGTTGCACCATCTCTGCAGGACCGATCTGGCTCAGGTTCTTGTTTGCAACATCGTAAACGCACTCGAGGTATCGAGGAACGTATCGTTTGAGGCAGCGCCACAAATCTGCGACAAGCAACAACTGGTGAAGATCCATTTCCGTCGCTCTCTTGATAAACTCCGCTTCGAATGCAGCCAGCACACTGTGAGAACTAGGCATGGCGAGGTTAACGAAGGACCGGAGGATGTCGGTTAACTGCGCCACGCTGAACTCCTCCAGGATTCCCACGCTGTGTTGAAGGAGCAGGTTGAATCTGGAGTCTTTGCGCAGTTTGGGTGTCTGTCCGACAGCAATCTGACTGAGCTTACACAACAAACCAGTGATGTCTGAAGGTCCTGCTTTGGTCTTCAGGACGGAAGCTTCATTGAGAGCTGACACGACGTCGTCGAGATCCAGGGATTGTCGGCGCTGGGAAACGTCATGAGTAATCGCATCATACTCCGCTCGAGTTCTCTGGAACGCACGTGGATCACTTGCTGATTTCTCTTTGGTGGGTCCGTGCTCAGCGTTTGCCCATGCCTCGTCCGCTCTGGAGGAGATCCGGGAGGAGGCCTTGCTGTAACGGCGTTGTTGATGTAAAATGGAGTTGGATTGGAGCTTGTAGGGGAACTTTCCCAAATTTGAGGTCCAAAACGAAGTAAGGCACGCAGTTTTATGTTGACAAGCGAGCTCCATTTCTTCTTCTCGGATCTCCAGCGTGGAGGGTAACCGCTGGGAGGGACTGAAGGACTGACGCACGCTGCGGTAGAGCCGGCGTGTGGCCTGATGCAGCAGCAGGCTTGCAGACATTGGGCTCTGGAGAGGAACCAGGACCACGAAAGAGATTTCAGTCATTGGTAATGAGAGATGAACAGCTCTACGGTTATTTATTACTACAGTAGCTCGCCCTCGGTGAACCACCTGCTTGACCATGGTCTGTGCGCTTCTCTTCAAGCCCCGCCCCCCTATCCCAACGCTCTTCCTGTCTGCACGCTATAATAAAAAATCTTTGGAATTGTCTCGAAATAGTATTCTATATACAATTCAATCTTTGGTTTATGTTTAGACCTTAACTGGCATTTTGTTTTAGTAGACGGGACATAAACAAACAGTGCAATACAACAATCTAATTCTTCTCTTTGGATAAAAAGTCTGTGTAAAGTATGAAAATATCTTATTTTATCATGTCATCGTCTGACATCTTATGATGATTCCCAGTAAATTTCTCAGTCTGAAATTAATTTGTGTAAAGGATGGAAATATAACGCAGAAGACTGCTGTTAAAATGAGCTCTCATACATTTAAACAACATTAAAAATAAAAGGCTCGGATACTTAAATTCTACCAAATCATAATTTAAAAGATGTTAGTTTTGAGAAAAACACGAACACTTTAATGTATGACTGGATTAAATCATAAATTAAGATCTTCAGAACAGAGAACACACACACACAGTTAGAAGCACGCTTACCTTCTGTGAGTTAATTCCGCTTTAAAACCCTTAAAAACAGTTTTTAACTCGTGAAAACGGGTTAAAACAATCTGTCTGAGAGGTCCACATTGCCTGCAGCTGCGCATGCGCGCCACAAGAGGTACGGGTTCTCAGAGAGGACAAACCTTTGGGACGAGGAACGCTGTCGCCGCAAAACAACCGCGCATGCGCAGATTCAGACCGGCTAACAAGCGCAGCACCGATTTTACATATATAATTTTCACAAATTTGAGTACAACTCGACATTAATTATCAGGAAATATACATTTAAGTTTTTAGCTATGTTAAAAAAAAGTGTTACAATCATCAAAATAAACACTAGCCTCTCAAAATTACTAAACAAAATAATAACAATCATTTGAGAAGAATTAAAGGTTGCTATCTGTAAATATTCATAGCTTTTTTATAAAGTTCTTTTGCTAACCTGCTCTAAAATCAAATGTGAACATCCCGCACACTTACGCTAATGTTTACATCCGTTTGTTACAGTTTATGATATTAAATAAAATTTGTTCAACTCCCCCTACTGTTCTCCCTCCTCAAAATTTATCATACTACCCCAGTCTCCCAAAATACAATATCCTCCACTCCCCCCCCCCCAGCCCGCAACCTTTACCTCACCACCCCATTCCCCCTGATTACATATTGCGACCACCACTCACCTGACCACCTTCCAACACCACCCCCCTTCCTAAACACCTTCTTCCTGCTCTTACAACATCTCCATAAACTCCCCATCCTCTGTCACTTACCTAATTCCTCAACGTCTCCCCAACAGACCCCCTTAACCAGCAATCTTTCCCTCCTCCCCCCCGAATTCCTCTCTCCTCAGCACCTCTAACGAACACCCCGTATCATTCTACCTCACGGTCTATCACTCCCAAGCCTCCAATCCCGGCCCACTTCATAACTACCAGTCTTCGCCCCCACTCTATCCCCCCCCCATGCTCCTCCTACTTCCCCCCCAAACCTCTCGACAATCCACCCTAACCCCTACTATCCTGCTTGTAACACTACTCACTTCCTCCCCCCAGACACCAGTCCCTTCCTTCTGACTCCCCCTCCGCCCCTACTTATACTAAACCACCTTTCACCAACCTGCATCCCTCCCCACCGCTTCGACACCCAACAATCCATCACACTTAATTACCACTTCTGCTCCTTCTCTTTCCCCTAAATTGACTACCTCAATTCTATTTTACCATTGCCATTCTTACGCGCCTTCCACATCGATACCGATCATGACGACTAACTTCGTTCCCCCTCTACCAATCCCCTCCTAACAAACAACCAGTCCACTGTCCCATTACTCCCCTTCCCGCCACCCCCACACCTCGCCTCTACTAACCATTCTCCACTTAATTAATCCATCGTCTCGCTTACCTAACTTCTAATACCCAAAACCCCCCTGCAGACTCTTACTAAACCTATCCCACGACCTCCTGCATCCCCACATATTCTTATACACCTCTGCTTCCATCCCTAACTCCCCTCTAATTCAACTCCCTTGGAGTTTCACTTTGAAAGAAAGGTGGAGACACAGCGCTGTTGCTCATAGTCACATCTTTATTATGTAAATTCGCTAAGATATGCTTTCCCAGAAAATAATGAAAAATAAAAATATGACCTCAGTGACTTATGACCGTAGGGAGGAGCTGGACGATCAAACTGGACGCCGCGCTGAGAGGAAATACGATTATCGGAGCGCTATCGATCGATTACGTCTGAATCGTGATCGATGAGGCGATCCAGAACGTACGGAGAGAGAGTTTCACGGTCCAGCTCCTGCGCTCATGACTGCACCATCACATAGAAACTTCATATCTGTATATTATATTACATTATCTTTCTATAAATAACATTTGTGAAAAATAAAAGCTGCGATGTCCGTATGAAACCTCACAGAAGTGTTGGATATATTGACTTTACTCTCGTTGCTTCTGTACACGCCGCTCCACACATGCACCGGCTCCGCTCCCCGGAACACGAGGAAATAAATACTTTCATCGTTTAAATATAGCAATAAATAAAGGCTTACGAACGCAACAATAAACAGTTCACCCAAAAATAAAAGTCCTTGTGGCCTCGAGCGGAGGCCGTGGTTAAATAAAGCCACGTGAACCGTTCGGTCGCTCTCGGGGCCCGGACGGAACTCACAGGCGAGTGAAAAGTGTTCTTGTGCTTGAGTTTCAAAAGCTTTCTGGGCAGCTTTTCCGCAGCTCTCTCTCTCCAAACCTCGGCCGTGACCTCTACCTGGACCTCTACCTGGACCTCTACCTGGAGCTCTACCTGGACCTCTACCTGGAGCTCTACCTGGACCTCTACCTGGACCTCTACCTGGAGCTCTACCTGGACCTCTACCTGGACCTCTACCTGGACCTCTACCTGGACCTCTACCTGGACCTCTACCTGGACCTCTACCTGGACCTCTACCTGGATCTCTACCTGGAGCTCTACCTGGAGCTCTACCTGGACCTCTACCTGGAGCTCTACCTGGAGCTCTACCTGGAGCTCTACCTGGACCTCTACGTGGACCGCGTACGCCTGCCGCTCAGAGATCCTTCTCTTCACGTTCTGGAAGAAAGCGAAGTCACATTTGATTCTTTCGGCTCAGCCGTCGTCCGCAGCGAGCAGCTTCATAAACCAAACTCGTTCAGCAGCTTGATCCTTCACAATAAAGCATCAATAATCTATAATCAGTCCCTCGCTCTACCCGAGCCCACGTAAAAAAGCGCAAGAACAACATTCAGGAGACGACGAGGAGATCGAGACGTGTCCTCCACCTCTGCTTTTTGGTCCCAGAAAAACAACAGAAGCGCAGGTAAGGTTCCTCGGGAACTCTTGATTGTGTCGGTCGTCTTCTATTCTTTTATCTGGTTTGGCAAAAACGAGCTTCCGTAGCTCCAGCTGATGAGCCTCTTAAAGAAACAGCTCACGCAAAAACAAATCAGTACGAGAGGTTCTTGTTTTCAGCACCTGTTTAGAGTATAGAAGGTCTATTCTTAACCCCTAAACAAATAGTTGTGTTTCCAAATCGGTCTAGTAATCAACATTCTTTAAAATACCTCTTTTTTTGTTCAACGAAAGAACTAACTTCTGTTCCGTCTCCTCTGATTTCCCCTTCACAGTCTCTTAAAGGGACAGTGCTCCGTTAACAAGAAGCTTGTTCTTGACCTTGGATACAATGATCCAATCAGAGCAGAGAACGGGTCATCCCGCTCGACTGAAAACAGGCTGTTCGAACCATTTTTAGCACCTGAACGCGAGGTATTTTAAAGAACGTGGATGTTACCAGCTGTGGGAGCAGGTAGTGTGGATGCCACAGGAGATAAATCTCTTAGGATGGATCTCAGGAGATAGATCTCTAAGGATGGATCTCAGGAGATAGATCTCTGAGGATAGATCTCAGGAGATAGATCTCTGAGGATAGATCTCAGGAGATAGATCTCTAAGGATGGATCTCAGGAGATAGATCTCTTAGGATAGATCTCAGGAGATAGATCTCTGAGGATAGATCTCAGGAGATAAATCTCTTAGGATGGATCTCAGGAGATAGATCTCTGAGGATAGATCTCAGGAGATAGATCTCTGAGGATAGATCTCAGGAGATAGATCTCTGAGGATAGATCTCAGGAGATAGATCTCTAAGGATGGATCTCAGGAGATAGATCTCTTAGGATAGATCTCAGGAGATAGATCTCTGAGGATAGATCTCAGGAGATAGATCTCTGAGGATAGATCTCAGGAGATAGATCTCTAAGGATGGATCTCAGGAGATAGATCTCTTAGGATAGATCTCAGGAGATAGATCTCTGAGGATAGATCTCAGGAGATAGATCTCTGAGGATAGATCTCAGGAGATAGATCTCTTAGGATAGATCTCAGGAGATAGATGGGTTTGTTCTGAAGGTTTGGGGTAATTCAGAGTCATAGACCAGAGTTTTATGGGGGAACAGCGAACAGATTTCTGGGGGTGAAAAACACCTTTAAAGCAGGACATCCCTGGACACGTTGAGTTGTCTGGTTGACCCCTGGCGCTCAGATTTCTGTGGACTCGATCCTCTCCAGCCGCGTGGTAGCAGGCCACACCGGTGGCGCTAACTGACTCAGTTCGGGCACCATCATCATCAGCATCTTCTTCTCCTCCACCGGGGGAGTGGGGGAGGTCAGCGAAACGGAAACCGTAGGCTCCGGGGCGGGTAGAGCAGGTATCTCCGGGGGCTTCCCCAGGGCATCTACCCTCTCCTCCAGGGCCTGGTTCTTCTGGAGCATCTCCACATAGCTGAGCTGAAGCTGCGCCTGATACTTCAGCACTCGTTCCTTCTCCTGGTGCCAGGTCTGTCGCTCATGGGCGAACGTTTGAGCCTGGCGCTGCCGCTGCTGCCGCTCCAGGCGCAGCTCGCCATGCAGGCGCTCCAGCTGATGTCTCAGGTCTGAAAGAAAAGGAAGGGAAGGAAAGCTGCTTAAAGGTAGAGCTCGGGGTTGTCATGGGACCCTAAGGATAATAATATTGTTTCTTTTGTTCTACATGGGAGGAGGCTCCACAACGACACTCCGAGACTCATCAGTCCAGCTCGCTTCAATCCAGCGACTCACAGGCGCTAGGAACTTTACCTATGACTCAGGTACTTAATCAGTTCTTCCCACCTGAATCATTGCACTGCTGAGCTTTAGAATCATCACTCTGGAGCGACAGCATGGCCTCAGGGACTGAAATGGATGTAGGCATCATCTCTGGAGGCGTCAGGGGCTGCTCCGCCAGTGGAGGGACCATTTCAGGCAGACTAGGCACGGTGGCATGACTGGCACTGCTGAGATCACCAAGAGCCTTTTTCAGCCGGGATACCTCGGACTCAAAGGCGCTGAGTTTGTCACGGAGCACCGTCACCTTGGAGATCACAAAACACAGAGAACACAGATATTATTTCTCAAATTAAACCTCATATTGGTGTAATACGATGTTCAGGGAGAGCACTCAAAACTTGACTGTATGACTCAGGTTTGACTCTGGGA
>UELW01000424.1:0-36213 GCA_900490495.1 Danionella dracula
CAAAACACACACACGCACCCACCGACACACACACTCGCAGGCACTCGAACAAACACACACGCGCACCCACCGACACACACACTCGCAGGCACTCGAACAAACACACACGCGCACCCACCGACACACACACTCGCAGGCACTCGAACAAACACACACGCGCACCCACCGACACACACACTCGCAGGCACTCGAACAAACACACACGCGCACCCACCGACACACACACTCGCAGGCACTCGAACAAACACACACGCGCACCCACCGACACACACACTCGCAGGCACTCGAACAAACACACACGCACACCCAACGACACACACACTAGCAGGCACATGAACAAACACACACGCGCACCCACCGACACACACACTAGCAGGCACGTGAACAAACACACACACACACAGCAACCGACACACACACTCGCAGGCACTCGAACAAACACACACGCACACCCACCGACACACACACTCGCAGGGCACTTGAAAACCAACACCACACCACACCCACCGACACACACACTCGCAGGCACTCGAACAAACACACACGCGCACCCACCGACACACACACTCGCAGGCACGCGAACAAACACACACGCGCACCCACCGACACACACACTCGCAGGCACGCGAACAAACACACACGCGCACCCACCGACACACACACTCGCAGGCACGCGAACAAACACACACGCGCACCCACCGACACACACACTCGCAGGCATGCGAACAAACACACACGCGCACCCACCGACACACACACTCGCAGGCACGCGAACAAACACACACGCGCACCCACCGACACACACACTCGCAGGCACGCGAACAAACACACACGCACACCCACCGACACACACACTCACAGGCACGTGAACAAACACACACGCGCACCCACCGACACACACACTCGCAGGCACTCGAACAAACACACACGCACCCACCGACACACACACTCGCAGGCACTCGAACAAACACACACGCGCACCCACCGACACACACACTCGCAGGCACTCGAACAAACACACACGCGCACCCACCGACACACACACTCGCAAGTTTTTCCTCGGAGGGTTAACTTCTGAGATACTAAAGAGAAAATCTTTAACAGCTTCAAAAGCTAGTTGTCGAGCTTGTATGAGGACGATTGTTCGTCATCTACACATTAAGGAAATGTGAACTTTCGACCCTCTCATGGTAGTCGAGTCACCTAATGACTTTATCCTCTAAACCGCGTTTATATCACATTCTTCTCCCTGTGTTTGTTGGCAGGTTGCCGGCTCCGGCCCGCATGCCCTCATGCTGTCCTTAGACGAGCCGTTGGACCTGAAGGTCCCGAGGGGGCGGGTCAGTGGGCGGGACAGAGGCACCAAGATAAACCCAACGCTAAATCCATCTCACAAAAACATGGGAAAGGGGCAGGGCAACTGCGGATGACGGAAGACGGCACGGCAGTCATCGTCCCGACGTCTCCGGCCGCAGCTAACACAGGTAAACCCAGAGACCACGCCCACTCGCGATCAGCCAACAGTTCAGGCCAGGGTGAAGAGAGATTGTAATGCTTAAAGCAAACGATACACTGTAAAATTACGAGTTTTCTTACAGTCAAAGTCTATCTCAGCTCGCTCGTAATAGAAGTTAGATCCGCTGATCAATAAACCATAGCAGGAAGAAAATAAAGAGAGAAAATAAAGACAGAATTTTTTTTATTTTTATAGTAGGTGTTCCCTGAATGAAGATTGAGTTGCAGTTGCTTTCTGAAAGCTGTTAGTGTTGCTGCTCCTCCTGACGGGATCAGGAGTTTGTGTTCAGCACCCAGAGACAGTGCAGGAGAGAAGGTTCTGCTGAGAGATCTTCTGGCATTTTTTGTGGGACGGAACGCACGAGTCGCGCTCCTTCTGCGGAGTGCAGGCTTCTGGAGAAACAGGTAGGAGTGTAGGAGCTTCTGGAGGACATGTAGGAGTGTAGGAGCTTTTACGAGGAACATGTAGGAGTGTAGAAAACTTCCGGAGGACATTAGGAGTGTGTAGGAGCTCCGGAGGACATGTAAGGAGTGTTGTAGAACTCTGGAGGACATGTAGGAGTTGTAGGAGCTTCCGGGAGGAAATAGGAGTGTAGGAGCTCTGGAGGACAGTGGAGGTAGGGGCTTCGGAGGACATGTATAGAGTGTATGAGCTTCCGGAGGGACATTAGGAGTGTAGGAGCTTGGAGGACATGTAGGAATGTGTAAGAGCTTCTGGACGATGTTAGGAGTGTAGGAGCTTCTGGAGGAAAATGTAGGAGCTTCTGGAGGACAGTCGGAGTGTAGGAGCTTATGGAGGACATGTAGGAGCGTAGGGAGCCTTCCAGAGGACAGGTTAGGAGTGAGGAGGTCTGGAGGACTGTAGGAGTGAGGAGCTTCTGGAGGAAATGTAGGAGTGTTAGGAGCTTTCTGGAGGACATGTAGGAGTGTTAGGAGCTCTGGAGGGACCTGTAGGAGTGTAGGAGCTTAGGGAGGGACATGAGGAGGTAGGAGATTAGGGAGGCAAATGTAGAGAATGGAGAGCAAATGGATGGAATGTAGGAGGGTAGGAGGATTCGGGAGGAGGGGAAGTTGTTTGTTTTGGTTGTAGGAGCTTCTGGAGGACATGTAGGAGTGTAGGAGCTTCCGGAGGATATGTAGGAGTGTAGGAGCTTTGTAGGAGCTTCCGGAGGACATGTAGGAGTGTAGGAGCTTTGTAGGAGCTTTTTCTCTCTCACTCCGTCTCTCCCTGTTCTCTCTTCCTTGTCTCCCTATTTTCTCTCTTTTCTTCTTTACTTTTTTCTCTCTCTAGTCATATTCCATTTCTCTCTCGTCGCTGTCTGAGTTTATCTTTCCTTCTCTTCTCTCTCTCCTTTTTTCTCTACTTCTTGGAATGCATTGAGTGAGCAAGGAGAGAGAGAATTGACAGAGAAGAGTCAAAGAGTGAGCAAATTAAAAGAAGTGCAGGAAACATCTTACATGTTCGATATTTGCCCCTGATTTGTCGTCAAAAGTAGTTTTTATAAACTATTTATGGCTAAAACAGGTGTTTTGTGTGTATAGATAACCTTACAAATGCTTTCTTTAAAGGGGTCATTAAGTGTATTTTTGCTCTATGAAACAGATACAATTTTTAAAACTAAAATTAAAAATGTTTTGTTTATTTTTTGTTTCTCAGAGTGATCAGGTCAGGTCACTCTTTCTTCGAAGCTAGATTGAATGAGTAAGTGTTTGCTAGCCTGGATGTGTTGACTTGCACTTGCAATGTAGCCATGCACCTTCCATGTGCAAAAAAATATCTCAAGTTCTGAAGCTAGCGCGCCTTTTGCTGGAACACCTGTACTTGGAAGGATGTGGGTGAGCTGGAGCGGGCCTTCCAGGGTAATACAGCTTCCAGGGTCCTCCCTCACCAGATGGTTATGTAGCCTGACTCCGAGCCGAGGAGACAAGAACAATAACAGCTTGAATCCACATTTAGTACATAACGTTTGATGGTTGAACATTTCAGGGTGCCATTATAACTTGTACTCAAGCTGTTTTTTTTAAAAACATCAAAAGGTTTTTTTTTCCGTTCATGAACCCTTTAGTTCAATAATTGTGTTTTTAATTTGTATTCGATCTCTTTGGTTTTTCTTTTGTAAGGCTCCTTGATTTACTGAGTTCTATTAAATTAGTTTGATGGTCCGGCAGTCCAGCGATTCAATTTATCCAGCGCATACTGCACTGAGGAAAGACTAGTTTAGTCTGTGTGAACCTTTTCTCTTTTTTTTCCAGGTGTTGGTTGCTGTTTATAACTTGTACTCATAGCTGTTAAAACAATCAAAAGATTTTTTATTTTTCGGTAAATGACCCCTTTAATTGAATTATTGTGTTTTTAATCAGTATTCGGTCTCTCTAGTTTTTCTTCTGTGATGCTCCTTGATTTGCTGAGTGGATCTGACGGGCTGACAGGCGTTCCTTCGGGGACCAAGCGTACCAAGCTGTGATCCTAACATGTTCCCCGTCCTCCAGAAACACCACCTGCTCTCCGGATCTATCAAACGGGAACGGATCAGCGACTGTGCTCCCCGCGGTGAGTCCTGAAATCACAAAATTTTGAAACAAATTTTCATTGAGATGGTACCTCGATTTCATCTTTCAATCATTAGTTGTAGTTCAAAACATTGGTATTCATTTCTTCATGCTGAAAAAGCTTTTGAAACTCCATCCATCGGATTTCTTCCCTTTCACGGTCTCCACAGCGGAATGAACCTCAAACTCTTCTGGAATATGTTTTATGCGGCGGATGCCCTTCCAGCTAAACCCATCGCTGGGCAACATTCACACACACTCATTCTCACTCAGGAACACTACAAACAATCGTTCTACTCAATTCCTCTTATTCCGCATTCTTGTCTTGTGGAGGAAACCGGAGCACCCGGAGTAACCCCACGCGCACGAGGGAGAACATGGAGAACTCCAACAGAGATACCCAACTGCATCCAGCTGAGGCTCGAACCAGCGACCCATTCTTGCTCCGTGAGACGACCGTTGCTACCCACATTCACCACCGATGACGTCCCTTATGAACTCAATCTGGGGTTATATTTTGGAGTCATTAAGTGCTGAATTATCCAAGAGATGGCCAAAACTAGCATCTAAATTTGGTGTGCATTATTGCATTATTGTGCATTACGCGGCGAGAGCCTTTGACCCAGATCCGCTGCTTCCTATCAGAGCCCCTCTGTGTCCTCCACAAGCGCCGCTCTCTGTTCGTGTGACGGCTCTTAAATCAGATTTACAGCGAGGTGCAGCCACACTGCGCTCTTTCTCTCTAACTCAATTCTCTCAATTCAATTGAGCCGGAGCTGCATGGCTCTCTCTGTGTGGCCGCTCAGACGATGCTCAGGATCAGCTGACGGTTGCTATGCGACAGCCTCACACATTTGCCCTCTGGTGACCCCTCACTGTCTGTCTGTGGGTCTCGCTGTTCATTATCTATTGGCGGCGCGGTCTGCCATGCCCTTCCCCATCTCTTGCGCGTTCTCTGCGTTCACTTAGCGTCTCTCTTTCTTTCTCGGCGAGAGATGCCGGTGGCGGGCGTGCGCCCCGTCCCCCGAGTCTCATCGATCTTCGTCTCCCACTCTCACTCTACCCCCGCGCAGCGAGGCACGCGCGCCCCGGCCCGGGACCCGAGCGCGCGCGCAGAGCGCGGGAGCGGGGCGCGCCCCGGCCTCGATCGTCAGCGCGCGCGGCGCCCACGCGCACGCGACAGCCGCGCAGCGACGTCACGCTTCCCCGCAGGTCGACCGAGCGCGCGCGCGAAGAGCGGGAGTCGGGCGCGCCCCGGCCCCGGAGGCGCAGCCGCGGGCGGGCGCCCCAGCGCGCACGCGACCCCCGCGCAGCGCGCACTGCGCGTCCGCGCCCGGGCAACGAGCGCGCGAGCGAGAGCGCGGGAGGCGGGCGCGCCCCGGCCCGCGAGGCAGCGCGCGGGCGGGCGCCCATGCGCGACGCGACCCGCGCGCAGAGTCGCACGCGCGCCCCGACAGGGCACCGAGCCGCGCGGCGCGAAGCGCGGGGCGGGGCGCCCCGGGCCCCGAGCGCAGCGCGCGGGCGGGCGCCCAGCGGCGCACGCGACCCGCAGCGAGAGCGCACGCGCGCCGAGCCCGGGCACGAGCGCGCGCGCGAGAGCGCGGGAGGCGGGCCGCCACGGACCGAGCGCAGCGCGCGGGGGGCGGCAGCGGGCACGCCGCAGCGCCGGGGCACCAGCCGGCGCGAGAGTCGCGGGAGCGGGCCGCCTCGGCCCCGAGCGCAGCGCGCGGGCGGGCGCCCAGCGCGCACGGACAGCGCGCAGGGCGAGCACGCGCGCCCGCCCGGGACCTGAGGCGCGCGCGCGAGAGCGCGGGCGCGGGCGCGCCCGGCCCCGACGCAGCGCGCGGGCGGGCGGCCCAGCGCGCACGCCGACCCCGGCGCAGCGCGCACGCGCGCCCGCCCGTGGCACCGAGCGGCGCGCGGAGCGCGGGAGGAGGGAGAGCAACGGCCACGAGCGCGAGAGAGAGTGGGGGAGCAAAAGGCACGAGACCAACCCCAGCCAGCGCCACGCGCGCCGCGCCCGGGCACCGAGCGCGCGCGCGAGAGCGCGGAGCGGGCGCGGCCCTGCGGCCCCGAGCGCGAGCGCGCCGGGCGGCGCCCAGCGCGCACCGACCCCGCGCAGCGCGCACGCGCGCCGGCGCCAGGGCACCTAGCGCGCGCCGCGAGAGCGCGGGAGTGCGGTCGCCGCCCAAGGCCCAGAGAGCAGCGGCGCGGGCGGGCGCCCAGCGCTGAACGCGACAGCAGCGCATCGCGCAAGGCGCTCCAAGCCCGGGAACCTAGCGCGCGCTAGAGCGAGTGCGCGGCGCGCCCGGACAAGTGACGCAGAGCGCGGGATGGGCGAACAGACTAGAAAGCTACCCCCGAGCAGCTCAAATATATACTTTCACCTTTCACCTATCTCTCTCTCTATATCTCTTTATCTTTCTCTCCCCGTACCCTCTATATCATCTCTATTTTCTTGATCTAATCTCTCACTCTACCCCCTCTCATCTCTCACCTCTCTCCTCTCCTTTCACCTATCTCTCTCTCTATATCTCTTTCTCTTTCTCTCCCCGTCCCCTATCTCATCTCTCTTTCCTTTCTCCCATCTCTCACTCTCACTCACTTTCCTCTCCCTTTCACCTATCTCTCTTTGTCTTGATCTTTCTCTTTCTCTCTCTTTACTTATCTCCTCTCTTTCTCTCTCTCTCTCTCTTTCTCTTTCTTCTCTTCCTTTCACCTATCTCTCTCTTTCTCTTTATATCATTGTGTAATAAATATGTTCGTTTCGTTTGAATAATGGTCAAAGATTACCGAGTACAAGTTTAAAACATAGTTGTTGTTGCTTTTTGCTTTCTGTTGTTTTAAATGTCTTTGTTTGACATTTCTTTGATCGAGGGGGCTGTTACTTCGACCTCAGAGGAGGAGAAGTGGATGGTCTCTGGTTCATCTCTTACAATTTGGACCTTGAGTAAAAAATAATTGGGGACCCCTGATTTAGATAATATAAAAACTGAGGTTTTGACTGATAAAATACATTTCTTCAAAAGAACTTCATAATTCATCGAAATAGTGAAACTAGCGTTCGATATAGAGTCAGGGCCGGCTCCAGGTTTCATGGGGCCCAAAGCAGAATGTTTCTGTTCCACCAATGTGATTAATTCTTAATCTGTTTCACAGAGAACTCTATTAAACACGCATACACACAATCTTATTTAAAAATGTTTGTCGCATGTTATATAAATATATATATAATATATATATATATGTGTCACTCACCTGAGTCGCCTCCTGCAGGACTCGGCTCACATCCGCTACGTGGAGAGCGGAGCCGCTTCCCAAGCGTTCCAGTTCTTCGTTCCCATCGGAGCTGGAGGAGGCCTTCAGCTGCCCTCGTCCATGTTCCTCCGGCAGTCGAAGGAGAGGAGAGCGTCTCCAGAGCTCTCTGCAGACGAACAGCTGTCCTGTCGCTGGAAGAGGGTGAGATGCGATCACAGTTCCGTCCATTACATGAGCTAATTTTGAGAAGCTGCATGTACCTGCACTGTTTATTAGATGTTTCAAGATAAGTCTGTTAAACCAGTGATTCTCTACCGTTTCGACACTGTGCTGAGACCTCAAAGCTCAGCTGATTCCAAACACTCCGAAGCTTCATTCCAAGTTGCCAAGTCACGTGATTTCAGCCTAAAGAAGCTTCAGACGTTTCCAAACGCTTGAGTCACGTGACCGATGCTTCTGCGCATTTTAGCAGGTTTTCGTCTTGACATACTTTGGAGCCCCTAAAAGGTCACGATGGTAGGGGAAACCAAAATTTCAGGGTTGAGAAAAAAAAACAAGGGTGATGAAAAATATTTCAGGGTTGAGAAAAAATAAGTGTGAAGAAAACTTTATTAGTATGAGGAAAATTTCTGACTTTCTAAAAGAGCCCAGTTAAACTTCTTTTGGGGGAGAATATAAAGCTAGTATGACACTCTTATTGTTATTAGAAAAGAAACTGATAACCCGGAGTAAAACCCCCAGACATACACGAGAAATGATCTCCCCCAGTGAAAAACACCTCTGTGAGGCCACAGAGAGCCTCTCTGACCGGGGCTGGTGCTAATCACCTGCCCAGCATAAAGCCTATTAGAACTTAATATCCATTGACGAACAGAACACTCGACAGCACTTGAGAAATACAAAACAGAAACAAACAAAAAGCGGTCAAACAGTGGAACACAAACAACAAACAGGTGATCAGCATCAGCTGTGAGATGAGAGATAAATGATGAGGAGAGCTTAGAGAGGAACATTGAATCACATTATTTTTCCACAGTTTGTATGTTTATAGCGCTCAGACACTAGATCCGTTTTGAATGGATATGCCCAGGAGCCAATTATTGGAGCGCTAGAATAAACAGATGTGTTTTTTATTTAGTTCTGAACTCTGTGAGCATAGCTAAGCTCCGGACAACATCCGGGAGTTTATTCCAGAGCTTCGGGCTCTATATGAGAACTTCTTACTCCTCTGGTGGAGTTACTAACCTTCGGTATAATCAATAGAGCTGCTTCTTGTGATCGGAGAGAGCGAGCTGAATAAATCGTGAGAGGAGACTGCTCAGGTCGAGCAGAGCCGAGACGTTCAGAGCCTTCAAGGCATCTTATAATTGATCCAGTGTTTGCTAAAAACAATCATTAATTTCTGAAAGAAAGTTTATGCATGAATTTAACAATCGACGGTTTTCCTTATCAGTCTGGCTCTAACTTTCTCTTGCTACAGTCTCCAGATCAGCTCGTGGACTGCATCATTTCCTACAGTTCCAAACATAAGCGGTGTGCACTTAAGTTCCCCCAAACATCTGATTTTTTAACCTGCTTTGGGATGTTGTATTTGCAGTGTCACCTACTTTTCGACTGCTTACAAGAGCTGGTGGACCACGTGAACGACTTCCACGTCAAGCCGGAGAAGGACTCGGGGTACTGCTGCCTGTGGGAAGGGTGCGCACGCAAGGGACGGGGATTTAACGCCAGGTAGCGCTCTAGAACCCTATACAGATGTGGATTCAAACAAACCCCACGCCGACCCAAACTTCTGGTCTTCTCAACAGGTACAAGATGCTGATTCACATCCGCACGCACACCAACGAGAAGCCTCACCGCTGTCCTACCTGCAACAAGAGCTTCTCCCGCCTGGAGAACCTCAAGATTCACAACCGCTCGCACACAGGTCAGTGCCGCAGCGCCCAGCTCTGAAGATCTCTGAAGAGACCGAAGCTGAGCCGGCCGTTCTGAATCAGGGTCCGCCTCAAATTCAAAGCTTACTGACTGGCTTCAGTAGGTGCTTCTTGGAAAATTAAACAAGGAGCTTAGGAGCTTGCTTGCTGCAATTTTCCTTCATGCCTTCCTATTTTGCCTTTTTCCTTATATTTTTTTGTCCTGACTTTCTCCATTCTTTTTCCATCTTCTGTCCTTCTTCCTTCTTTTCGTCTTCATTTTCGCTTCCTCCTTCTGACTTACCTTCAGTTTTCCTTCCTTACTTACTTCCTCATTTTGTTTTTCCGTCTTTTTTCCTTCCTGTCTTCTTCCTTATTTTTTCCTTCATTTTCCTTTCCTCCTTCCATTTTACCTTCGGTTTTCCTTCCTTACTTGTTTGTGTCTTTTTCACATATTTTTTCCTTCCAGCCTTCTTTCTTTCTTTCTTTTTCTTCTTTTTCTTTTTTTCCCTTCTTCCTTCCGTTTTACCTTCAGTTTTCCTTCCTTACTTCCTCGTTTCTTTTTCTGTTCCTGCCTTCTTCCTGATTTTTTCCTTCTTTTTTCCTTTTACCTTCTATTTTTTCCTTCATGCCTTCTTCCTTATTTTTCCTTACATTTTTCTTTCTGACTTTTTCTCATTAGTTTTTCCTTCCTGACTTTCTCTTTCTTTTTCCATCTTTTGTCCTTCTTCTGTCCTTATTTCCTTCCTGCCTTCTTCCTTTTTTCCCTTACATTTTCCATCCTTCTTCTGTCTGTTTTTATTTGCTGCTTTCTTCCTTCCTTTTTTCTATCCTTCAATTTTTATTCCTGCCTTTTTCCTTTGTTTTCTCTTCAATTTTCCTTCCCCCTTCCTTTTCCATCATCTTTCCTTTTTTCCTTCTTGCCTTTTTATTTCCTTTTCCTTACAATTTTGTTCCTGACTTCTTTCTTTTTCCATCCTATGTCCTTCTGTCTTTTTTCCTTACTGCCTACTTCCTTCTTTTTTTCTTCATTTTCCCTTCATGCCTTCATTCTTGGGCGTCACGGTGGCGCAGTGGGTAGCACGGTCGTCTCACAGCAAGAAGGTCTCTGGTTCGAGCCTCGGCTGGGTCAGTTGGTATCTCTGTGTGGAGTTCTCATGTTCTCCTCGTGATCGCGTGGGTTTTACTCCGGGTTGCTCCGGTTTCCTCCACAAGAACAAAGACATGCGGAATAAGAGAATTGAGTAAGAACGATCTGTTAGTAGTGTTTGAGTGAGAAGATTGTGTGTGAATGTTTCCCAGCGATGGGTTGCTGCTGGAGGGCATCCGCTGCATTAAAACATATGCCAGAGAGTTGGCGGTTCATTCCGCTGTGGAGACCCCGAAAGGGATTAAAGCCAACATGAAGATGAATGAATGAATTTCCCTTCATGCCTTCCTTTTTCCCGACTTTCTCCTTTTTTTCCCTCTTCCATCTTTTTTTTCTTTCTGTATTCCTTCTGTAGGCTTTCCTTTTCAACTTTCCAATGGAGTGGACAAGTAAGGGAGTGTTCAACCAGTGAGCGTATCACCTGACCTTGGAACAGCAATCGCTACTCAAGTGTTAGCGGTAGCTCGGCTGCTAGTGTTGTAATTACACCTGTTAGCACTAGTTTTGCTAATGAATTCATGCTTGGAGCATCTTTCTATGGCACACTGAAAACTGAGAGCGGGCAGCAATATTGAAATCACCTGTAGATTATTCACTAATTATCTAATCGCTCCTCCCGAAATTGTGTTCTCGGAACTTCACTTAAATTTCCAGGTTTTAAGTGAGATAATTAAGACAATGTGTCATGTCATCAAGCACTGAGCACATCTAGTTGCTTTGTATTTCACCTTTTGGGGACATTTTAAATATGTCTACTATTGAAAAGGCTGTGTGCATTCACTTCCTTAAATAATCTCCGGCTCGTCCTGGGTTTAGTGATGTGCTGCGGATCCAAATCTAGTTCTAGCTGGACTCTGTTGAGTGCAAATCAGGCCCATTTTTAAAGCTTGTACCCCAATTACCAGAAGATCTCAATTTTTCACAGCTGCACCGTCTGTGGAGGAGCGTTCCATGACCGAAGCACGAAGGCTTTAGCCCGATCAGAGGTAGAGCCAGAGCTCTGCTGGTAATGTCAATGTATTACAGCTTGGTGAAAATAACGACGCTCTCCACTCGACCCTGAAACAGAACATGTTCAGTGAGGAACGCAGGAACAGAAATTCTCTGACCTCTCTCGCTCTCCTCTTTCAGGTGAGAAGCCCTACGTCTGTCCCTACGAGGGCTGCAACAAGCGATACTCCAACTCCAGCGACCGCTTCAAGCACACGCGCACGCACTACGTGGACAAACCCTACTACTGCAAGATGGTGGGGTGCTTGAAGCGCTACACGGACCCCAGCTCCCTGCGGAAGCACATCAAAGCCCACGGGCACTTCGTGGCCCCGGAGCCGGGCGTCTCGGGCGGGGTGGGCTCTCTGCTGAAACCAGGGAAGGAACCCGAGCTCACGTACGTCAGCGGGGCCCACATCATCATCCCCAGCGCTGCGGCCGCTCTTCTCGGGGGACTCGGAGGCCCTCTCAGTCCTCGGCCCCTGGACTTGAGCACACTCGGGTGCCCAAACTCCCCTCCGGCTGGGCCAGTGCTGTCCATCGGTGGGAAGCCCTTCTCCTCGTCATCGATGGTGGGGCCCATGCTGGAGAGCAGGGACACGAGGAGCGCTCCAGGGGACGAGGAGATCCACGGAGGCGTGCTCAACCTGTCCACGGGGGCGTCACATGACCCACTGTCCTGGGTGGTCATCCCCTCCGGCTCGGTGGTGCTGAAGCCAGCTGTGGTCAACTGAGCGCTGCATTCCTGGGGAGGCCCCGGGGTCCGCGTGAGGGGGCTTCACCAAGCAAACAGCTCTTTAAGCATTCCTTTGGTTGGGATCTTTCCTGTGTTTGGGGCCAATTTCATTCCTTTATCATTCTCTCTGGCTTGCTTTGTTTGCAGCGGTGGTTTTGGTTCTCGGGGGATAAATGAAGGACCTTTATTAGTGGAAAGCAAGGTTCACTCTCAATAGCGGTGCAGCACTGGTGCGTCTCGTTCGTCAGGGTCAAGATTAGCTTGAGTAACACTGCAGGAAACAAACGTTCTGCTTTTTTCAGCTCTGAACTTTCTCATGAAATCAAATGGCAATCAATCTTTTTACAGGTGACAAAAGACATCTCCATTTTAGTGTTCTTCAACATTCTCATCAAAACTGCTTTTCAAAAAATATTTTTTTTCCATGATTTGCAGTAATTTTGAAGTCATTTTTGCAGATTTGCAATTGCAAATCTCTAAACAAAAGTGCGATTCAAAGGAAAATTCAAATTCAAAAAGTTGCTGTTGTTTTTTTCTGCCAGTTTTTTGCCCCCACTTTTTTTAAAGAAATATTTTTTTAATTACTTGGAAAAAAAATATGATCCTAGACATGCACAAAAGGGCTATTATGGTTTCATTATAGAAAATGTAAAAAAAAAAAAAAAAAAACCTTGTAACTGAAAATTTAAGAGAAAAAACATAATTGAAATTTCCATGAAAAAAGTACTTTAATTATGCTAATTTAATCATTCGGTGCAATTCTGCAGAAAATTTTTCATATTTTCTGGCTTTTTTCCCGCTAAACTGCATGAAACAAAACTCTATAATCCAAAAACCTTTTTTCTAAAATTCATTTCCTTCTTTTCAGAATAACACAAAACAATTACATTTATTGGTTACAAAAAATATCAACAATAATAAATATCATTCTTTTATATTTAAAAAAAGTACTATTATTAAAAAAACTTGGCTTTTATTTAAAAATAATTTTTTAATGCCAGAACTCTGTGTTGTTGTTTTTTTTTTAATCAACTTCAACATATAATTTCAAAGAAAAACAAACCTTCTTTTGTAAAAATTGCTTGTTTAATTAATAGTTTCATTTGAACATTTTAATCTATGTTTTTTATTTATGAAAGAAGACATTCCTCTCTTCAAGCATTCACACAGAGACAGAACAGGTTTCAGAGGCTCGCTTGATTAATTTTTGAGCGCTCACACGTATCCGGAACACTAACATGCTCCTCAAGAAGATCGTAAACCAGTAAGCGCTCCTATATTGCTGCATCGAGGGTTGAGAGTGCACCTTGAGCAGGAGGTCAGCTGTGGGACCACCTCATCATCTCCTGCTTTACTTTCTCTACGTTTATCCCTTCATCTTCTTTCCTAAAGACAGCCATCTTCAAGCCATTCCACTGAGAACATTTGGACAGGTTTGGTCAGGTTTGCAGAGGTCAGAGGTCAGCTCGAGCCTTTAACCTGCTGACAATCAGCTTCTGTGGCACCCTCCAGACGAACCCTGGTGCTGGAATGCCTCAGAGCTGAGCTGCAGCACACCTGGCTGCTCTCTAGCAGACTCTTCACGACGCGGTCTAACTCCAAGACCTATGCAGGTGCAAGCGGAACACGAGGTGCACAAGTGGTGCCTCTGCGATGCAAGCGCACATATTTAATTCAATCTCAAGTTTTGATGACAATCGCTCCTCGTACGAGGAGGCGTTAGAACCTCGAGTACTGGTTGTTTTAGACACAGAGCTCACACAGAGCTTCACGTCACGCTCTCTAGGATACGGTGCTGCTGTCCATAGCGCCCTCTTGTGGTGTATTTAGCTTTGCACAGCAGAGCTTTAGCTGCGTTGTTCTTAACAGACACATGAGTTTGTCGAAGTAGCAGCTGCAGTGTTTTAATCTGAGCGAGGTATGGCTGAGAAATGTTCTCTCTTATTCTGTGTAATCTCAGAGTTCCGTTCGTCACTCGCGTTTGTAAAGTTTTTACTCTCATCTACCTGAAATTCTTCAGTTTATGATGCTAAATTATGCATTTGGGATTAAATTGCCTTCTTAATTTTGCCAGACAATACACGTTATTTAAATTTTAAAAGCGAGGGTGGTAATGCATTGCAGTGAAATGAAAAATACATTGAAAGACATACAAGTAAAATTAGCACTATTTACGCTGAAGAATTCCCAAAACTGGAGCGCGATTTCACCGATTTTCCATTTGTGCAAACTCTTCGACACTGCAGCCTCGAGTCAATATTCCACGACTGTGTTTCAGTTTCCTCTAACTCAAGTTTGATGTAAATTCGGGTTCTATAAACCCCAGCAGCTCTGACTGACGGCTTTTCCTCTAGCCAATCAATCTAAAATAGGATCAGAAATTTCAGTGAAGTTGGACCAAGCAGCAACCTCCCACTTTCCCTCCGTGTAATTTCTCGACTGTCCACTTGAGGCTGGTCCCAGAAGTGAGCAGATTCCCATCCCGGATGAGCCCCCAATTTTATTTTACGTCCCGGTCTAGCATAAAAGAGTTTAAAAGGGAACAATGTGTTGTCTGTGAAAAAGGGTATTTATTTACAAGTGAGGAAATACCTCAGAAGTGGAGTGAGAAACAAACGAACAAACAAAAAAACAAACACGGTGAGAGTTACTAAACAGGTGACAAGCAAACTTCCTTACTCTCAAAACCTCTCCCTACTTCACAAAAATATATATAAAAAATGTATCAGATAGCTTGGATCTAGTCCACGAACGACTTTAAAAATAAAACCTTAAACTTGACTCTAAAACGAACAGGAAGCCAGTGCAGAGCAGCTAGAACGGGAGTGATGTGCTTACAGTGTCAGGTGTTTGCTAAACAAGCAGCTGCTTTTGGGCAAGTTGCAGACGATGTAAACTGTACTGGTTTACTCCCAAGCATTTAGCGTTAGCCTACTCAGGTCGGGAACTAATAAAAGCATGTATCTCCTTTTCCAAATCACAGAGAGTTAAAAATAGTTTTACTTTCGCCAACATACATAGTTGAAAAAAAACCTCTCACAATAGAATTAATCTTCGGCTCCATCTCGAGTCTAGTTAAACTCACAATTTAGTCCATTTGGACTGCGATGACAGAGCGTTCCTGCCAGGGGTCAGACCAGAGGAGCCAAAGACAATACTCTCTGTCTTACTCTTGTTTAAGTGGAGAAAGTTATCAGATGATTAAGAGAGTCTATCGCCTTCGTACTGTCTGACTGAACAGGAAGATCAAGGTCATCTGCATAAAAGTGATCGCTGACTTTGTGCCTGTCAATGATTGGACCGAGTGGTAGCATATAAAATGAGAACAAAACAGGACCCCGAATGGAGCCCTGTGGAACCCCAGAAGACAAGGAAGTGGTCCTGGAGGATATCGTTCATCACAACAGGGATGGTCCTGTCAGTTAGATAAGACTGAAACCACTTTAACACAGTCCCAACTTATCCAATCACTCGGTTGATGAGAATGGAGCGATCAGCTGTGTCAAAAGCTGCAGTGAGATCGAGCATCACCAGCAGCGCAGGTTTCTTAGCATTCAGAGACAAGAGAATGTCATTATACGCTTTTACCAGAGCAGAATCAGTACTACTCAGTACAGAATCAGTACAGTCACTACTACGGCGTGATCTAAAACTGGGCTGGATTTTTTCCAGCGAGGAGTTTTCTTCTAAAAAAATATAAATGCAGCTGAATTTAAAAATCTAAAAACTATTTGTTAAAACATAGCATTTATTAAGGAAGAAATAGGATGAATAAGTAAGTATTTAAAAGCAAAAATGTAGGGGAAAGGTTAAAGTGATCAATCTTCAATGTAGAACAGAGCCAAAACAGGCAGAATGAGAACCTCGGCGCTTGGTGACCAGCTTTCCCTGGAGTAACCCTTGCGACCCAAAATTTTTAACATGGGTGTCAATGGGAATCTGCTCACTTTCTTAGACCAGCCTCTAGTGGTCAGTCGAGGAACAATGCATCGAGAGCGCACACACACACACACACACAAACTGATATCGTCAACACGAAAGGAAAATCACAGAATTCAAGCTCCAGTATAGTGAATTCTTGATCTCCATTAATGCTTTGTTCTTTAAACGTATTTTTAATTTCCGAGCAATGTTGTATCGGTAATGTGTGTGCTATTTGTAAAATCTGCGCTTATGATAATTAAGAGGGGAATTTGAGATCAGAACCCGTCGCTGCGCTGTGCGAGCGTACTAGAAATCGTTCCATCTGAAAGAAAGTCTTTCGGGAACACATCGTTTGTGGATGACTTGTGAATGAATGTGTGTTGTGTTTTGGACGAGACATTCCCTGATGTCGACTTTGTTGAATCGATCCATTTTTCAGCTTTCTCCTGCAAACGAGTGGACGAGAGATTTACAGCAGCTCTGCCGAGGTTATGTGTATTGGTTACTTTCATCAGACGATATACTACAGTGCAGAGAGGTGAGAGAAGCAGCGCACCCGGGTTGAGTAGAGCTGCTGCTGTGAGTCCCGAGGCAACAGAAGCAGCGCACTCCGGTTGAGTTGAGCTGCTGCTATGAGTCCCGAGGCGAGAGAAGCAGCCCACTCGGGTTGAGTATAGCTGCTGCTGTGAGTCCTGAGGCGACAGAAGCAGCACACTCAGGTTGAGTAGAGTTGCTGCTGCTGTGAGTCCCGAGGCGACAGAAGCAGCGCACTCGGATTGAGTAGAGCTGCTGCTGTGAGTCCCGAGGCGAGAGAAGCAGCCCACTCAGGTTGAGTAGAGCTGCTGCTGCTGTGAGTCCCGAGGCGACAGAAGCAGCGCACTCGGATTGAGTAGAGCTGCTGCTGTGAGTCCCGAGGCGACAGAAGCAGCGCACTCGGATTGAGTAGAGCTGCTGCTGTGAGTCCCGAGGCGAGAGAAGCAGCCCACTCAGATTGTGTAGAGCTGCTGCTATGAGTCCCGAGGCGAGAGAAGCAGCGCACTCGGGTTGAGTATAGCTGCTGCTGTGAGTCCTGAGGCGAGAGAAGCAACTCACTCGGATTGAATAGAGCTGCTGCTGTGAGTCCCGAGGCGAGAGAAGCAACTCACTCGGATTGAGTAGAGCTGCTGCTGTGAGTCCCGAGGCGAGAGAAGCAGCCCACTCGGATTGAGTAGACCTGCTGCTATGAGTCCTGAGGCGAGAGAAGCAGCGCACTCGGGTTGAGTATAGCTGCTGCTGTGAGTCCTGAGGCGACAGAAGCAGCGCACTCCGGTTGAGTAGAGCTGCTGCTGTGAGTCCCGAGGCGACAGAAGCAGCCTACTCGGATTGAGTAGAGCTGCTGCTGTGAGTCCCGAGGCGAGAGAAGCAACTCACTCGGATTGAGTAGAGCTGCTGCTGTGAGTCCCGAGGCGAGAGAAGCAGCCCACTCGGATTGAGTAGACCTGCTGCTATGAGTCCTGAGGCGAGAGAAACAGCGCACTCGGGTTGAGTATAGCTGCTGCTGTGAGTCCTGAGGCGACAGAAGCAGCGCACTCCGGTTGAGTAGAGCTGCTGCTGTGAGTCCCGAGGCGACAGAAGCAGCGCACTCGGATTGAGTAGAGCTGCTGCTGTGAGTCCCGAGGCGAGAGAAGCAGCCCACTCAGATTGTGTAGACCTGCTGCTATGAGTCCCGAGGCGAGAGAAGCAACTCACTCGGATTGAGTAGACCTGCTGCTGTTAGTCCCGAGGCGAGAGAAGCAGCCCACTCGGATTGAGTAGACCTGCTGCTATGAGTCCTGAGGCGAGAGAAGCAGCGCACTCGGGTTGAGTATAGCTGCTGCTGTGAGTCCTGAGGCGACAGAAGCAGCGCACTCCGGTTGAGTTGAGCTGCTGCTGTGAGTCCCGAGGCGAGAGAAGCAACTCACTCGGATTGAGTAGAGCTGCTGCTGTGAGTCCCGAGGCGAGAGAAGCAGCCCACTCGGATTGAGTAGACCTGCTGCTATGAGTCCCGAGGCGAGAGAAGCAGCCCACTCGGGTTGAGTATAGCTGCTGCTGTGAGTCCTGAGGCGACAGAAGCAGCACACTCAGGTTGAGTAGAGCTGCTGCTGCTGTGAGTCCCAAGGCGAGAGAAGCAGCCCACTCGGATTGTGTAGACCTGCTGCTATGAGTCCCGAGGCGAGAGAAGCAGCCCACTCGGATTGAGTAGACCTGCTGCTATGAGTCCTGAGGCGAGAGAAGCAGCGCACTCGGGTTGAGTAGAGCTGCTGCTGTGAGTCCCGAGGCGAGAGAAGCAGCCCACTCGGATTGAGTAGACCTGCTGCTATGAGTCCCGAGGCGAGAGAAGCAACTCACTCGGATTGAGTAGACCTGCTGCTGTGAGTCCCGAGGCGAGAGAAGCAGCGCACTCGAATTGAGTAGACCTGCTGCTATGAGTCCCGAGGCAAGAGAAGCAGCCCACTCGAATTGTGTAGAGCTGCTGCTATAAGTCCCGAGGCGAGAGAAGCAACTCACTCGGATTGAGTAGACCTGCTGCTATGAGTCCTGAGGCGAGAGAAGCAGCCCACTCGGATTGAGTAGACCTGCTGCTATGAGTCCCGAGGCGAGAGAAGCAACTCACTCGGATTGAGTAGACCTGCTGCTGTGAGTCCCGAGGCGAGAGAAGCAGCGCACTCGAATTGAGTAGAGCTGCTGCTGTGAGTCCCGAGGCAAGAGAAGCAGCCCACTCGAATTGTGTAGAGCTGCTGCTATAAGTCCCGAGGCGAGAGAAGCAACTCACTCGGATTGAGTAGACCTGCTGCTATGAGTCCTGAGGCGAGAGAAGCAGCCCACTCGAATTGTGTAGACCTGCTGCTATGAGTCCCGAGGCGAGAGAAGCAACTCACTCGGATTGAGTAGAGCTGAACTGCATCCAGATTTCGTCACGGACTATTTCTATACTAGAGGACAATGTTTTTTTTTTCTGACATATTTATATAAACCCCAACAAAGGCCTTTGTTAAAAATTTTTTTACAGCTTTCAAAATGTATCTTGAATTTCTATGACTGAAATACACAAAAAACTTAAACAAACAAATATTTTATCTCACAAACTCTTTTTTTTTTCAAAATTGGAAAAAAAAATGTTTGGAAATTTTTTTAGTTGAAAATGTTTTTCTCTCGAATACATGTAAAATTAATAGCTAAACATTAAATGACGTCAATCTCTTGTTTATTTTCTCAGAAATGCAAGAAGCTAATCAGCTTTTCTAAGAGTTATATAAATCACAAAAATGTGTTTTCAGGAACTTAAGAGAAAATCTAATTCACAACTCTCAGCAGTTCTGTCAAATAATTAACACAAATAAATCAACATTTCATCTCACACACTTGATTTTTTTCCTCTAGATTTAGAAACAACCCCCTGAAGAAGCAAATTCATTTATATATATGAATTTGCTTCTTCAGGGTTTATATATATATATATATATATATATATATATATATATATATATATATATATATATATATATAGCAAATTTACCTCTGACATTGAAAACATTTATTTTTCTCAAAAATATGTAAAAAATTACACCTTTTTCCTCATAATGCCGCCTGCAGGTTTTCTGTGGAACAGCATGCAGTACACGCTCAGAGTGGGATCTTTCAATTTTAAAAGAAAACAAAAAGTATACTTTCTGATCTTTTCTGACCTCCAGTGAGTGACGCAGGTTGCAGTGACGGTGGTGTACATTAGGTGGCAGTCATTTCTATAGTAATAAAGAAGAAGGCTACGGTTGAGTAAAAACTCGCTCTCTGAACGCTTTTTTGATCCCGGTGCCTTTAAGATCTGACGTTAAATCAGTAGAACTTCAAAACAGAAACTCAAATAAGCACCATTGAGTGGCAGAAAGCAGTCACATGACTCAAGCGCAGCTCCGTGATTGGTCGGTCAGGTGGCTCAGAGGTGCACAAAGGGTTAATAACAGACGAGGGCCGGTACGGGCCCGCACACACCTTTATTTTCTCTCACTTTTTGCACATTTTGAGATATGTTAACGTCAGTATTTTACTTTGTATCCAAGTGCCTTTTCCTCTAGTGCAACTGTAGATGTGATAGAGTTTACGAGAAATCTATATAAAGCTCTATTTTCCCATGTTCTCTAGTAGGACATGCAGATGTTCAGAGTTGGTACGCCATCGCTGTGTTCGAGGACGATTATTGTTCACGATGTCGTTGACGAGATGCAGATGTTTAATAAAGCTGCGTTTGATAAAGTGCGGCTCGAGTCTTCTATTCATTATAAATATTTAGATTAGGGGTCTGCAAATCCAGTTGTGGTGGAACGGAGGGCTGCATATTTTTGGGTAATTCATCATGAAACACCGCTGTTGCTAATTGAAACACTAATTAGGGTCCTCTCTGATTGGCTGAAGCTAGAGTAGTATGCGTACTAGAGCAAGGTTACAACTAAGTTGTGCAGAGCTCCGGTTCTCCAGAACCAGATGTGGGGAACCCTGGTTTAGATTTTTTGTCTAATTTTGACTTGATTTATCCAGGAGCCTCCAAATCTGGTCCTGGAGGGCCAGAGCTCTGCACATTTGTGGTTCAACCATCATGAAACACACCTATTGCACTAATTACAGTCCTCTCTGATTGGCTGAAGCTAGAGTAGTATGCGTACTAGAGCAAGGTTACAACTAAGTTGTGCAGAGCTCCGGTTCTCCAGAACCGGATTTGGGGAACCCTGGTTTAGAGTTTTTGTCTAATTTTGACTTGATTTATCCAGGAGCCTCCAAATCTGGTCCTGGAGGGCCAGAGCTCTGTACATTTGTGGTTCAACCATCATGAAACACACCTATTGCACTAATCCTCTCTGATTGGCTGAAGCTAGAGTAGTATGCGTACTAGAGCAAGGTTCCAACTAAGTTGTGCAGAGCTCCGGTTCTCCAGAACCGGATTTGGGGAACCCTGGTTTAGAGTTTTTGTCTAATTTTGACTATGTATCCAGGGGCCTTCAAATCTGGTCCTGGAGGGCCAGAGCTCTGCACATTTTTGGTTCAACCATCATGAAACACACCTGTTGCACTAATTAAATCTGATGCATTCTGAAAAGGAAGTTAAAAGAAACGGGTGACGCATACATCATTACAGAAATGTTTTCAGAGGTATCTTTATACTTTACATTCAGCTATACAGTATAAGAAACAAAATCATTTTTTATTATGATAATTTAATTAAAACAAAATATATGTATTTTCCTCATCATTTTCATAGTATATGCAAATTCACAATTAGTTTTTGCATTTGCTCAGCAAGCCATCTCTGACATAAAAAAAACGTGTTTATGTCAGTTTTGAAGTTTTACATCACAAATAAGTATTTCTCTCAATAATGACATTTTCCTCTTATTGCGGAGCGTTTGCAGATAACAGTGAAAACGCGGTTAAAATTTTTTTTTTAAAAAGCAACACTATACTGCTACACCGCATGCAGCGATCTCACAGATTTGATTCGTTCACATTTAAAAGAAAACGAAAAGTATATTTTCTGACATTTGTTTTTTCAACGTGAATTTAAGTGAAATTGTGTTTCTAAATTGTAGACTTTTTAAGACGCTGAAAGGAACCAGTCACATCTCTCCGTCCTCTTATTTCCACCGAGCACTTTGGTATCGGCTCTGCTCGACTCAGATGGAGACGGATGGAGAGAAGCACCACCCGCAGAATGGAGGAAGAGCCCCGCCCATCCTTTCCGTAAAATTCTTTTAATTTCATTCCACACATTGAGACACCAAACAGACGAATCACACGACTTAAATAAACCCCTGTTTGAGGTCAGAAAAGCGCACACAGAAGAGTGTGTGTGTGTGGCCTCTCATCTGTTCTGCAAGGAAGAACGAAAGGATGGAGGAGACCAAACCAGCGCTCCACAGCAAGCTTTCTGCACCCGAGATAAATCCCTTTCATCTTCTCCTCACCGTCTCTACGCTATTAAAAGGCTTCAAATGTACAACAGAAGAAGAGCTCCTCGCTCGAGCTGACAGTCTGTGAGCGAGGGCGAGTTCCTCGAGAGCGCTGGAGCTCATGCGCGATGCTGCGGATCCGGAGGCTTGAGGTCCTGCTGCTGGATGCTGAGCTCCTCCTCCAGGCGCTCCTTCGCTCGCACCACCTGCACACAGCAGAGACTCATCAGAGGCTCTCCTACAGACGTCTGCTCAGCGGCGGTTCGGCGATGATGAGCGTAGAATCAAGGCAACCCTAACCACGCCTTTTACAAAGTTTAATGTTTAAAAGCATTTCCTCAATTTCTGGCCACCTTAACCATCAGCTTTTCGATTACGAGCATTTATGACCGCTCACAGGTATTTTCTTACTCTTTGGCAACCCTACCCATCATTTTTACTTTATTTTTTTTACGCAGAAACATTTTCTCAATCTTTGTGTGCATGCCCGAAAGACAATTGCCCACCTTTATGAGCATTTACACACATTTTCTCAATATCTGGCAACCATTACGATCACCTACACTTGTAACATGCACAGGTCTTTGTCAATATCTGGCAACTCTAACAATTAGTTTAAAAGTCGAGTTTTCACTAGTGTTTCCTTAAACCAGTGGTTCTCAAATAGGGGGGGGGGGTGCGTTTGACCTCGGGGAACATGCATTTTTATTTATTTTTTCTTCTTTTTCCTGTTCTAGAATAAAGTGCAATAGCACTCCACTACATTAGGGGGCAGTGGCGCTCTCATTGGCGGAGTATGAAGTGTAGACAGGAAGTGTAGAAGACAGACGGAGAGAGAAGGAGATAAAGAGACAAACCAAAGTCTCCTGAAAGCTAAGACAAGGAAATATGACGCGTTTGTAGCGCTTGGCTTCACTGTGACTGCGGTGGGAGACGAGGAGACAGGTGTGCTTACTGAGTCTAAACATGTTGGCAGTGGACAGCATGAAGCCAAATAAATGAAGGCGTCACTTAAAGACATTACACCCCAATCACGCTGATAAAGTTTTATTAAGGATTTAATGTTTTTTTTAGATTTCAGACGCACCTTAAATCTTTTCTGCTGCAGTTAATAAAGCTATTCTTTGTTGTAAGTTGGTCCATATTATAAGAAAACTCTTATACGTTAATAAGGATACTGTGTTATGCAGAGCTGTACTTATAACAAATGTAAAGACAAATAATACTATTTATAGTTGCGCGAGGGGCGCGACAGAAAATAATTGAGAAACACTGGCTTAAACTCTGACAACCCAAATCATCACTTTTATGCCGTTGAGTGTATAAGAGCATTTTCTCAAACAATGGCAACCATAGCTGTCATTTTTAAACGTTTAGGCACATTTTCTAAATCTCAGGCAACCCTTAAAATAATGGTGACTTTTTTTTTTTTTAACATTTGAGTGAGTCATATCAATGTGTGGAGACCATAACAATCACTTTCAAAAGCAACAACAGAAAAACACATATAAGATGATCTTTACATGGAAAATTAGAAAAATTTTCATATTTCATAATATAAGACCTAGAACTGTCAATTAAAGACCTTTTTAAGACCTGAAACTTGGGCTTTAAAATGTTAGACTTGTATGAATCCTGTATTCGGGTGAGAGTGACTCAAAACTTTAGATTTAAACTTTATATTAGTGTATTTAGATTTAAAGAGGAATTTGTGCATTTAGTAAATACATCAGGTGGACTAGAAAGATGCTATGATTTTATGAGTGCTTTTCTCTGCTGAAAGTTTGCTTTGGTGAAAGATTTCCCACTTATTTATAAACACACAAGTAAATAACGCTGTGAGGAAAGCGTGATTATTTTCTCTCATTTGGTAAAAAGCAAAGGACCCATTTAAAATTCTTTGGTATTGGAAAGATTGTGTTCCAGCGCTGTTCTTACCTTGGACTGAATGTAGAAGGAGCCGCCGACGTCTTTATCGTTGACTTTAAATAAATGCTCGTAGTTCTGAAAAACAAAACGAGAGCAGATGATGTCACGATCTCGCTCCAGGAGAGATTGAGATGCTGCTGCTGCGTCAGGACCTTCTGGATCTCCTCTGGAGAGAGTGTGGAGAGGTTGAGGATCTGCTGGGCTTCCTGTAGAGTCATTCCGGTGAAGCTGGACGCGGCTGCAGACTGTCGCCCCGCTCGCCCACGCGCCTCAGCCGCCGCCTGACTGGCTGCACCACACAAACACAACATTTACTCCGTCACCAACACACTTTCAGGTCACTCTCTCGCTCCACAAACCTGCGTATTCTTGGCGTAAGGCTTTGGTGAAGGCTCTTCCGATCACCTGAGCGCCCATCACGATGATCTGAGCCAGATACCTGGCCTGAGAGACACCACACATGGTAAATACACGCTTTGCTAACACTTTTAGAATAATTTATTGGTTTCAGGGATGCTCTTGAAGGTTCATTTCACCCTAAAAAACACAGTGACTTGCTCAAACACAGCTAATTATTTCGTTTTGCTAGTGATTTTTACATTGAGAGTAAATTGTCTCTTTAAAATAGCAACACCTGGTTATGAAAGGGACCACTAAAACAAAACACCAGGTAATTTGAAAAATAAACAGGCTTCATGTCAGGACAGGAAATAAATAATCTAAATCTGATATTAATGGTCTAAAAAGAGGAAAGGGCAAAAAAACTACTCACATAATTAACAAATATATGCTAAACACGACCAAGAATAAAGTCTCTCAAAGCTCCCTACCGTTTAAGGTTTAATTCTAATCTAAAATATGAGTCATTTTCTTCACATTATAACGTTAGCATGACATTTATTGTGATTTAGGAAATGCAAGGTCGTAGCATCAGCTTATGGTCACTATCTCATTTACAAAGGTTAAATAGACATCTAGGAATAAAAATCGTAGGAAAGAGAATGTTTGGAATGGGAAGAGCGAGCTCACCATGGTTTAACAGCGGCGGGGTGTTAAAAGGAGGAATTTTGAGGCACTGTTTTCACGTGTGACTCCATCAAGGTTGAAAAGAGCGTAGAAGAAGAGCTTTCGGCGCCGCGTCGCCGTCACTGACACCTGCTGGCGGAAGAAGGAAACGCGTCCGATGTTGAATCAAAATACCTTTTTTTTTTAAATATAATATTCAAAACAACACAGAATCTCGATGAGAGCATACACATAAATGCACAACAACCAATGGATACCACAAATGAAAGTGAAAGAGGATTAAAAGAAAAGGAGAAAAAACTGCTGCGGGAGATGTTTACAGAGTCCAGAAAGCGACCAATTCTCTTGATGCGTTCCATTAAAGGAATCCAACACACATGTTTCCCTATAAATTTATGTATAACTGCTTTTTTATTAAAGAATATTTTTTTTATTATTCACTAGATCGAGTTATTGAGATCTAGCACCTTCATTCTTCATCCGCTCCACCACTTTTATCTTTAAAATGTTTTATCTTTCGCATCACTTTTCCTCTTGATTATTCTTCAATTTAGCATTCATTAAAGGGACAGCTTCAAATATAACAAAAACACAATTTTTGAAAGTTCAACTTTAAAAGCGTTGTAAAGTCTGAAAGGCGCACGTTGTAGATTTGTTGGAGGAGCTCGTGTAACTTACACAAACCTCCCATCAAAGCTTGTATTGAAGCCAGCTTTGAGGAAGCAGACATTCGGGACTAATGCCAACCCAGGAGGCGCTAGCAAAGCCGACAGCGTAGCCAAGTGAGGAGGACTGACTCAAGACAAACATCAAAACAAGAATATATTAAACAGCTGGACTCCCTCTTACTGAAAATATTTAATAAGGAAAGAGATTGAGAGCCTGTGAACTGATGAACCGCGAGGGCTCTCTTGAAGCACTTACCCGGAGAGAAGACGTCCAGTCTGGAACGAAACCTGCAAACAAGCTAACATAATCCTAAAGAAATTATGTATAAGTAGAAAAAGAAATTAGTGGAGCCCTGTAAACATATATAAAAAGCTCATGTATTTAAAAAGAAAAAAAAAACCTAACAGTTACAAATAGAAAAACAGTAAGTGGAACCCTGCAAACTTATAAAAAGCTAACAAAAAAGTAAAAAAAAAAAAAACCCACACACATACAAGTAAATGTGGAGATGCTCAAAACAGTAGTCTGTGTAAAAATTGGGTCGCTGGACTTTCACACCACCAAATATTTTCAACAATAGCAAATATTAAGGGAGCTTTTCCTGTACCTCAGCGGTCTCCAAATCCAGTCCCAGTTTTGGTTTAACCCTAATGAAACACACCTGTTGCACTATTTAGGACCCTCCTTGATTGTCTGAAGCTAGAGTAGTATGTGAACTAGAGAGGGTTGCAGCTAAAATGTGCAGAGCTGAAGTCCTCCCGGACCGGAGTTGGGGAACCCTGCTCTACATCATCAAGCTAACAAAATCCTTCAGCTGGAGAGGACGTCTTGGGTCCAGTGACAGTCTGAAACGCGTTCCCTACATCAAGTGCGTGGCTGAGTTCCAGGAAGCCGTTCTACGTTTTTATTTACAGAAATGCTTGTCAAGTAATAGCATGCAGTGAACCCAAGTTATAGTGAGGCAATGCAAAAACATCTGTAAGACACTCGTTCTAGCTTCGAAGAAAGAGGATTATCGAGTCTGATAGATCCCAGCTTTGTTTTTATCCCACTCACTCTGAGAGAGTGAAAAGTTCCCACCCTGTAAACCTGAGAGGGTAAGAAAATGGCTAGCTAAAATGTGAAAACAACAGTCATTTTAATGTAAAACATTGCTATATCCGTTTACTTTAGCATCCAGAGAACAGTGCGAGGTAATCAAAATTCCAGTTCATGACCCCTTTAATCTAAACTCACTTTGTGGTGGTGAAAATTTACTCAGTATTTGCATCAATTCAGGATGTGTTAAAAGATTCTCATCGATACACAAACCAGCCAGACGTGCGTTATACTGAAGATTGAAAAGACTTTATTAACCTTGACTCCCACAGGACATGTGCAGTATTAAAATCAACATCACAGTTACGAAACAGCACATCCAGTATCAAAACCACTGAGCCATAAAGCTTCCGTTAAAGGAACAAATCGCCTAATTCCTGTCGAAATGATCTCTCCGCCCAAATCTCCCATCTGAGGATAGAAGTCTGATTATCACACTGGCCGAGATCCATTTCAGGGTTATCAAACGTGAGTTCACATTACTCTTAGATAACTTGTACCTTTAATGTGAGATCACAATGCACTGATGAGTGTCAAGATGCACTTGAATCCTATTCTAGTACATGTAAACATGTTTAATATGCATCACAAGTTAAAAAGAGTGTAAAATCCCTGTGTTAATACTGTTGAGCGGAAACACGCTGATTCAGAGTTAGATTCAGAGACATTAAAAGTTTCATAAAACACCATAAAAGTCACAAAGAGTCCCTGACACCGATTAAGGAGAAGCTGCAGACCCCAGAGTCCCAACTACATTCTCAGGCTTCTGCAATCATAGGTCAGACCTTTCTTTTTTCTGATAGTGCCATCTGCTGTTTGGAAGTGAAGTTACGGGTCCAGCTCCACATTCTTCATTTTAATTTCTGGAACATTTCCAATGTTAGGGAATCTTTAAAATGGAGGTTGATACATGTAAGTGATTAAAAGCAGGAAAAATAGAAGATGTACCACTAGTGAAATTACATATTTATATAACTTTGTACCTTCCGTTCCTCAGATTGAAACTAAACATCTTTTTATTCTCTTGCAACACCTCATCTACGTTCTGGAATCATGTTATTAACTGGTTATTAATTTAATTACTTCCGTAATTTAAAATGACTGGCTACTAATTTTACAAATCCAAAAGGGGCCTATTGTGATAGTCTGTGTATTTTTATTGGTATTGACTTACTGAAAATCCTGACTTCCAAGAATGCTGTGGGTCTAGACAATTTTGTGTAGTCATTTAACTTAAAAAACTGAAGCACAAAAATTATATTTTATTATATCAGTTTTTTCCATTTTATTTATTTTTTTCACTTGGTTCTCCTGTGTCGTTTGCTCAGTGTTTATTTATAGTGTTTACTTTTCAATTAAAAAATACTAATATAACATTACACCATGGTTTTGATCATAGGATATGCTCAGGATCCGCGTTTACTCTAAGCTTTTATTTTGAAGTAGAAATGACAGGAAGTCTCCGGTGTTATTTCCTGTTTGTTCCGCTTCGAATTAAAATCATCCAGATGTTACTAAATATTCTTATTCTGAACCAAACCCTGCACTTGAGTGAAATAACAACGCACTTTAGAGTCGAACAAGTGCAATTTGTGATTTACATCCGGTTTTCTTGCAACAATAAACTCGTTTTTATAGTTGGCATTGAATCTAGCGATTCACATTATTTTCCTCAATAATGTTTAGTGAAAAAAATCTTTGATCGGAGCACTGTAGATTTGATTGTATGCAGATATAAACTTAATACTAATTATTCAACATCTAAATAATGTGATAAATCCTTAATTAATTGAAGTATAATTTAAGTTACACAATATCCCACACATCGGTTGGTACTGTATGAAACAAAAACAAAAAGCATTGTGCTGATCTAGGAAAGCAGGTCTGAGTGAGCAGAAGTGTCTCTGGGTCTACAGGTTGAAATTTTGTGAAGAAGCACCACAATATAAACAAGAAACATTCAATCTCATATCAAGACTAAAAATGCCGTAAATGTGTTCACATTTCATCAACACGATCTGAGAGGTTTGGCACAATCATGCAGTGAGCTACACGCACCTGATTCAGAAGGTCACCGAGGAAGGCTCTTTGTGTGCTTCACACATCTGAGATGAACCCGTGAAGATCCCTGGTGAAATTAACCTTTACTCATCATTTAATTCACTCGAGGGTTACGCTAGAAGTTCAGGGTTGTTCCCTTCTGCCTTACATTTAGAGTGTACTTTAGAATAACAGACAACTTGGTTATTTTTAACCAAGACTCACGTCTTTAAAGGGGTCTATTCTGCAGTTTTCAAAGCAATTATGAGAAATGTTGGATTCCTCTAGTCTAGACCAGTACTGCACCTTTTATAAGAGGATACAATACTCGTAATAAACAAAGTCTTTGAATCCCCTCGTGTTTTGAGTCTCTGCAGAACGTGATGTTTGTCCTTCGTACCGCCCGCAGATAGGCTTTACTCCCTTCAGAGTAAACCTCTCGAAGCAGTCAGAGCGCGGCTTAAAACTATTAATGACATAAAGTACATACATAATCAGAGCTATTGATCTCCTTCAGATGTGCTTTTGTGGTTAATCTGATTGGTTAATGGGTGGGGTTAGGTTCTTAAGGGGCGGAGATAGGCTCCTCGAGCTGTTTTGAACTCACCGAAAAGAAACGAAGGAATATGCAAGAATGAACGCAGACACAACTTCAGGTTTGTGTTTGATGAAGGAACAGCACTAAAACATGGACGACATCTCAAGTCCTTTCGCAGATTAGGTCTGCTTTAAGATCCACTCTGACTTTTGTAGTATATATTATACTTTCTGGCGTTTGACTAGACACTAGGCAGTGTAACCCCTCTTGATTTTTTTCAATTAATCATGTATCTTCCTTCCAAATATCCTAAGTTTATTTTTGAGTGCTTAAATACGGTGGCGCAGTGGGTAGCACGGTCGTCTCACAGCAAGAAGGTCACTGGTTCGAGCCTCGGCTGGATCAGTTGGTATCTCTGTGTGGAGTTCTCATGTTCTCCTCATGATCGCGTGGGTTTACTCCGGGTGCTCCAGTTTCCCCACAAGAACAAAGACATGCGGGATAAGAGAATTTGGTAAAAAGGGATGTTTCCCAGCGATGGGTTGCAGCTGGAAGGGCATCCGCCGCATAAAACATATGCCAGAAGAGTTGGAGGTTCATTCCGCTGTGGAGACCCCGAAAGGGAAGAAAGCCGACAAGAAAATGGATGAATGATTTGCTTGAGCTAGTGAAAGGAGGATTTGTGCTCTGCAGATGCAAATCAATATAGTTTGATTAGCAAGGAACTAGCATGCAAGCATTAGCAAGTCATCTGTGATGTGTAATGGATCCAGTTGCGAGGAGTAATGGAGTCTTTATTAGCTTTCAACAAAATGAACAGTCTTGCAACGTTCACAAAGGCAGCCCCGAAGGGAATAAGCAACTGAAGAAAACCCAGAGGTTACAGACAAGCAGCGAGCCACAGCAGCAGTGTCTCGCGCCGTCTGGGAGAGGCTACGGTCTGTTGGCGAAAGCAGAGATGGCAGCTGAGGCTTGCTTCACAAATAGAGACTGGCAGACGGGGAAGACAGAGGCTGGACTTCACAACACGAGGAATTTACAGATTAGATTCAGCATTGAATTGAATGCACAGACAGGACACTTACGAAGCGTTATGAAGCGTCGCTGAGCGGTGAGAGGCTGTGTTAGATGTGATGAGCAGACATGAGACACGCAAGGAGTTCAATTAGTGAACACAGAGACGGGGAGAGAACAAACAACCAAATTACAGCACAACGAGATTCAGGGGAGAAACAAACCCCAGAACAGCACACTTAAGCTCTACAGCTCAGACTATCACGCTGCGTCGCTATCGTGCTCCTAACATAATCAGCGAGTGACTAGTCTGTTTGATTAGCAAGTTATAATTAGCTTGTTGGAGCCAAATTGATGATTCTATGTTTGACCACTGTGAGGCGCTAGTGTGCTCATCAGGGGAGTTTGGAAGCACACAGTTTTTCAACCGTGACAAGCAGCGTTGTTTGGAATGTGATTGGGAAAGATTGGGACTGGGACAACGACTTGGATCTTTACTTCCTCACGCGTCTGAAACCTGCTCACGCCGAGCTCTCAGTAGCGGCTTATTGAATAGCCGTTACACCACTATTTCGAGTAACGATTTGGAACTAAAGAAGCAAAATGGACAACCGCTCAAAGAAACTCCTCGTCCCCTTTTGGTCTAGGAGCATCTCTGTTGTTGTGAATTAAGATGTCCTAAATTGTAACTCCCGCTCTCCCTACTCCAGCGGAAGTGACTGAACTGTAGTACCTCGACCAACCACAAGGGGGAGGGGGGGCAGCAGAAGTGAGCAGGTTCTCATTCACACCAATGTTAAAAATGCTCAACTTAGGAGATGAAAAAAATCACGTTTACACCCCTGGTGCTGTAATGTGTTTTATTTAGATAGATAGTTTCGACCTTCATGAACACTCTGAGGGGCTGAATTAGTTTTAAATTTGTTTGTTTAGGATATTTAAAATGTAAACATTTAGCCAATCAGACATCTGTGCTACGCCTATGTCCCGCCTCTCTGGACCCAGATTTGACTACCTGGAAGTGATGCACCTCCACGAAGGCGATGGCTAAATGTCACGCATGTATACAGTCTATGAACACCAACTTTGAGATGTTGCATGGACTTATGCTAAATTTGCTAGTTATTACTCGTTAACCATTGTAAACTCGTAACTCTGGAAGTCAGCGTTTGTCCTCTTTTCCGTTCCAGTCGCAGTGAAAGGACGCTGTACCTGTTCTCCACTGAGTCCCTGGCATCCGGGCCTGTGGCTACCGCTGGGGCCGATGTTTCTCCGTCGACCCTCATCCCCTTCTACGATCCGGACACCAGCCTCCTCATCCTCACAGGGAAGGTGAGAGATCTTCTGAATCAGGGTGAGTTTTCAGTAGCAGAGGAATAGAGGGATGATTGTTTGTTTGTTTGTTTATTGTCAGGGCGACACACGTGTGTACGTGTACGAGGTCACCTCCGAGCCACCATACTTCATGGAGTGCAGTAGCTTTAATTCCTCCGAGCCACACAAGGTGCTGTTGTCTCTAAATATTTCAGATTTGTACTGCTTTTTGTTCATTGTATCAGATTCTGTGTATGTTTATCGGTTCAAATATCCGGCAACAACGTAAATATGAAAGCTAAACCGCTGTGTACCCTGGCAGGGGTTGTGTTTCCTGCCGAAGACGGCGTGTGATGTGCGAGATGTAGAAGTGGCTCGAGCCGTACGCCTCAGCAAATCCACCGTCGAACCTGTGGCCTTCAGAGTTCCTCGTGTCAAAGTAAGAGTCCCTCCCTCCATAACTTCCAGCTAATCTATGATGATGAGTGATTAAACGCGAGGGTTTCTGTGTTCCAGAAAGAGTTTTTCCAGGACGACGTGTTCCCGGAGACGGCTGTGTGGTGGGAGTCCTCTCTGAGGGCTGCTGATTGGCTTGCTGGATCCGACGGAGAGCACAGAAGAGTCTGTCTGAAACCCAATGACATGACCCCTGGTGAGCGCGGATGAAGCATAACATTAGTATCTTCTTTCATGATTAGTAAGTCACTAGCTTAACTAGCAAGTAGGGCTGCCCTCTTTTGGGTCGAATTACTCGATAGTCGAATAGCGCAGGATTATTCGAACAACATTTTCATTAGATTCAGATTCAGATTCAGATTTTATTTGTCACATACATATACATACAGAGTACGACGTGCAGTGAAATGTATTGTACGACTGTCCAACCTGTAACCATTTAGGAAATAGATTAGTCGATTAGTCGGAAAAACAATCCACAGGAAATGAAGCTGTCACAACAAGCTCGTTAACCCAGCACACGAGGAAACACACCTGTCCTCATGTCGAAAAGAAAATCTAAAGTGTGGATCATTTTGAAAAGTTAAGACGCCCCAAAAAAGGTCGTCTGCAAGCTGTGCAGCTAGTACTAATGCGTTAAAGATGACGCGTTAAGCGAAACGAACCAGATATTGAAACTTTAATACATAATAAATTACTCATGGACTTATTCAAACAAAAAGACTCGAGTCAGGAGGTGTTCCCTATTTTTCAACATGAATTCTGAAATTGGAAGTTTGAAAATATGTCTATAGAATTCTACCTCACAAGAATTCAGTTGTCTTTTAAGTCAGATGTCCAATATTTAAGTTAAAAAATTAAATACCTATTTAATGGCATATAATATTCAGGTTATTCATTCATTCATCTTCATGTCGGCTTTCTTCCCTTTCGGGGTCTCCACAGCGGAATGAAACTCTCTGGCATATGTTTTACGCAGCGGATGCCCTTCCCTGCCGCAACCCATCGCTGGGAAACATTCACACACACATTCACACCTTAACACTATGGGCAATCGTTCTTAATATTCAGGTTATTACCATTCAAATTCACATATAATAGGCAAATCTTTGGCTTCATTTAAAAGTAAACTATGACATAGTAATTGTAACTAACTGACTTTAGAACTTTGAGCTAGCCAACTTGTTTTTTAATTACAACGTTCATGAAGTTCACTGGACCTCTATTCTTTTCAGTGAGTGAAGCTCCAAAAGATGCCCCAGTGAGGAAGTACCTGCCCTCCTCCTTCTATCTGGAGGAGAAAACTGATGAGCAGAAGAAAGAGGAGGTCTATTTAACACTTTAATTCTATAGAACAGGGTTCAACTTTTCACTCCTGGAGGACCGCAGCCCTGCACGGTTTGGTTGCAACCTGCTCTAGTACGCATACCACTCTAACTTCAGACTCTCAGAGAGGACCCTAATTAGTGCAACAGGTGTGTTTCGTGATGGTTGAACCAAAAATGTGCAGCGCTCCGGCCCTCCAGGACCAGATTTGGAGGCTCCTGGATAAATCAAGTCAAAATTAGACAAAAACTCTAAACCAGGGTTCCCCAAATCCGGTTCTGGAGAACCGGAGCTCTGCACAACTTAGTTGGAACCTTGCTCTAGTACGCATACTACTCTAGCTTCAGCCAATCAGAGAGGATTAGTGCAATAGGTGTGTTTCATGATGGTTGAACTAAAAATGTGCAGAGCTCCGGCCCTCCAGGACAAGATTTAGAGATCCCTGATATTGAATATTTAAGAGAGAAGATAAACAAAGTGGTATTGTTGGGATTTAGAATTTGCTTTATAGAGATTAGAGATGTTTTTTAAACTGTAAAAACTCAAGAAAAGCTCTCTGGTCTATGAGTTGGCTGGCATTGTCTTTATTTCATAAGCTCTAGCAGGTTTGCTTCTCTCTTAGTTGCTCAGTGCCATGGTGGCCAAGCTAGGAAACAGGGAGGATCCTCTGCCGCAGGAGTCGTACGAGGGAGTGGATGAAGACGAGTGGGTGAGTGCGGCCTGGGAGAAAATGTCTCGACCATTGTGCATGAGATTACATAAAATCATCAGATTACAGCAAGTATGATTAACAAAAGACTGGCATGATTAGCAAGTGCTTAGCATGTTCCTAGCTTGATTAACAAGTGACCAGCATGTTCTTACCTTGAGTAGCAACAATAACTTCCCTTACTCAGACGGAATGCAATCCGAATGGGAGAAAAAACAAAGAAATAAGTTATTGACATTCATATCGATGTGGAGTAGAGCCTCTGCTCCTCCACATCGAGAGGAGTCAGCTGAGGTGGCTTGGGCCTCCTGGACGCCTCCCAGGGGAGGTGTTCCGGGCACGTCCCACTGGGAGGAGGCCCCGGGGAAGACCCAGGACACGATGGAGGGACTATGTCTCCCAGCTGGCCTGGGAACGCCTCGGGATCCCTCCCGGGGAGTTGGAAGAAGTGTCTGTGGAGAGGGAAGCCTGGGCATCCCTGCTTAGACTGCTGCCCCCGCGACCCGGCCCCGGATAAGCGGGAGAAGACGAGACAAGACGAAATTCAACCCAAAGATAGACAACACCATAAACCTGAGATCAGAAGGGACAAGTCCTCTTTACTAGAAGCCGAACAGGTCACACGCGACTGACGCACAGTTTTTTACTCGAAGGAGAAACTGCTCCAAAACACAAACGCTGCAACATCTGCGTATTGAACGCACCGTGTATGATTCCATGAGGAAACATCTGAAATATGACAACTTAAAAAGAATCCTCACCGTTCCTGGCAGACTGATTATTTTAAAAACAGACTTGTTTTTACATTCGAGAAAATAAATATTTCTAAGTGAGTTTAAACCTTTTTATACCAAATAAGACGTATAGCCATGAAATAACCTGCGCTGTTGTCTTGTCTATAAACAAGCAAAGAAAACCTTGAGTAGCAAGTGACTGTTATGTTGTTCTGATAGAATATTCCGGAACTTCCGGATCCCATTCAAGTCAATTAAAAAACTTCTTTATGTTCTTAATGTTTAAAAGTTCTTAATGGTCTTGACCTCGTGTGTTTAGTTGAGCTGGTAGCTGCGCTACATTCCTGGTCTGTCGTGCAGCTCTCGTGCTGTTGAACGGATTTATTTTCGCTGTGCGCTAAAGTGCATGAAACTTGCTTCGTTTCTGTTTTGTAATTTTTCAGTTGTTTTTCATTATGTCTTTTGGGGCCTCTGTCTCAGCACTGGCTAATCTTAAAGAATGAAACTGCTGTCCAGATGTTTTGTCTGTCTTGTATTGCTCGGTACCTGTACACTATAGTGGGCAGCTGTGCTCTGGTGGATCAGGAGATGGACTTGTGATCGGAAGGTTTCTGGTTCGATCCCCAGTTTCACCGAGTTGAAGGTGGTGTGAGTGATGAAACACTTGCTCTCCATCTTCAGCAACCACAGCTGTGGAGCCCTCGAGGAGCACCAGTTCCCCGACTGCTCCCCGGGCCCCCGCAGCCATGGCCCCCACTGCTCCGGGTGAGTGCTCACGGTGTGTTTGTTCACTGCTGTGTGTGTGTGTACACTGGGATGGGTTACATGCAGAGCACACACTCCGAGTATGAATCACTTCATTTCTGGCCAACTGCTCACTCTCATTTTTATTCTTTTGTTTGTAAGTTGACTTTGTGTGTCAGGTGGTCAAAAATAATAATAATTATTATTATTATTATTAATGGTGACTGCTAATCTAAACCGTGTCTGTGTGTTTCAGGACGACTAGCACACAAGCCTTGCCTCGCGGTTCAGTCAGGGTGCCAACAGCAAAGAGTCTGCTCCGTAACTCTCTCCATTCCACCGCGCCAACGTTCCACACACTCCACTTGCACAAAAATGTCCGACGTCGCTTGAACCGGACGTCTGGGATCAATGGGAGGAGCTTTCAAAATACGATCTCCTCTCTCTCGAATACACTCCTCTGTTTGTTATCGTTTTAACTGGAATATTTACAAGGGGCGTCGAATAATTAATGGACTTTTACTCATCATTTAATCTCCCCATCGTTTCTTCAATTTCATCGGTGTTGCCAATCTTACGCTCCATTATTCTATAGCTTGTGAGCGAGACCCTGCACATCTCCA